>APFE030118326.1:88408-154652 GCA_000404065.3 Pinus taeda
AAAGTATAGTAATTTCTAGTCAATCTGGGTCGTTCATTAGGCAGATGATCTGACGTTAGAACTTATGTTTAGTTTAGGGTTTTTTGCCCTAGAAGGCAACCCCTCTCTTTGTATGAGGGCATTGTATTTGAGGCTGTGAGATAGATGTGTATTCTGTGTGTGAACGAGAAACAGAGAGGTGAGACTGTGAGAGAAGACAGAGGATATTACAGCGGATTTGTTGTAGGTTGTGTCTCTCTTCATTTTGCTAGATAATAGAAAGGAGGGACTGGCTGTTCGAGGTGGACGTAGCCCAAACTGGGTGAACCACGTATATCTGTGTCTCTCTTGTTTTGTGCGTTTTCTATGTTTATATTTCTGCAATATTTTATGTGTTCCACTGCTCCGTAATATATAATTTTCTAACAACAAGATGAACAATCACACCCAAGAGTGGATGTGCCCACATGACATGACACAGAAAAATGGGACTGCATGAATGAAGACAGAGCCAAGAGCAACTAGAGAACAAGTTGGCTGAGGTGAAGGAGTGAATGGCCATAGGCATAACGAGACTGCATAAATGAAGTGTATGACGATTCATGATAACTGAAGGTCAGAATGAGCAGCTAAAGGGTTGCAACCTTTCATGACCCTTCACCTAGCTAGTTTATATATAAATGATAAGTTGGAGGAGAGAGAATTAACAACGATGAGAAATGATAAAGAACAAGATGAGAAAAATAACAAAGAATGATAGGGAAATGGAATCACTCGACCAAGGGTGAAGAACCAAGGTCACATAAAGGGGAGTCCTTCCTACCCATGTAGGGTAAGGTTGAACGAGGAAACTTTAAGGGGGACAAGCTTCATTGCAAAGCCGAGAAGAAGTGCCACTAGTCTGAGTGACTTGGGAGTAGGTATGAGGTGTAGACCTGAGTATAGGTCCAAAGGTGCAAGTCTAAGAAGTTGTAGGTTCGATTGCAGGTCTGTGGGTCAAATTTTCCACCTGACTAGGGGGTATGTCAGGTCAACTTCACCCAAGATATGACCCAAGCCCTCCCTTATGTTGACGTAACAAATATATGTGTATTGAATTTATAGTTTGAAGATAAATATAAGCACTGGAGGTTGCAACTCTCCACTCCCCATATGTTGTTTACATGAATGTGTTGATGCATAGTTTATGGGGGTGATGATTTAAGATGAACTTTATATGACTATATGTTAATGTCATATGGTACTTTTGAATTTGGTTATTTGTGATTCTGCTACAAACATTAACTAAACACATAATAAGTAAAAAGTATAGGCATAGTCCAAGTTTGTACTCACAAGTTGGTCATGCCACTATTGAGAAAGCACATTGGTGTCACATGCGCAAAGGTCAGGACATGCCTTAACCTGTGGAAACCCTTTTGGGGTGTGACACTATCATTGCAATGGTCATTCTAGTGCCTTTTTCGCACCTGAAAATGCAAAGGAGTGATGCTAGACATGGCCATCCCCTAGTTCCAATGAGGAAGTGGCTGCCACTATAACGACCATGTTGGTACTATTTTGGCACTGGGCAAGGAAGAGGGGAAATACCAAGCATCACCCTCATCCATTCTTATAAGGAAGTGATATGATTCTAGTGCAGTATTCCTAATATACTCTAGGACTTGATGGTGCCAAAAAAGGAGAGGGATATTTGGTAACCTCACCCATATCAAAATTGTAGTGACCACCATTCTAGTGGCATCAAATTCTAGGAACCATGGGGTAATAAAGAGTCTGGATCTACCCCAAAACCATGGTCCATGATTTAGAACTTGTTCATTGTCTTTTTGTGTATTAAATTTAACTATGAAGAAGTTCTTGGAACATAAAAAATGTTCATAATTTGGTGTCCAAGAATAATATACCTATTGATGTAAATCTTTAGTTTTCAGCCAAAGGCCATTAAATCTACATATTAATGCTATAGATTATAGATCAACAATAATTTATTTTACCTGTGGAGGGTTAGCACCCATTGCTAGTTCCTTTTCTAGTTGTTCGACTATGTAAGGCCCTGTCATATTTTGAATCTGGTTAGTGGGACTTGCAACCTTACCTTTCATTACATCCTTGAATGAGGATGGTCCATTGAGGTTTTTGATTCCTAAAGCTCCAACCCTAAACCTCATATTTAATATTATGGTGGAGCTCCTTTCAATGCCATAAACTTTTAGTTGGATGGAATCTTACAACAATTTCCCCTCAAAAATCATACTTTGTAAATAAACTGGTATATACATGTTAATATGTATGGTATTCTTCAAGTTTTCCACAAGATACAAGCCCCATAACTCAAATATGGTTGATTTATCATTTAGGTTTTAACAAAATCTAATAAACCTCCTCCAGATCCGGTTTTACATTCTAAGATCTTTTGTGTGAGAAAGGTCAAAATGAATGCCCTTGATATAATTCACAATCTCAAGAGCAATGGTAGTGTCTAGATATGAACCATAAAAAGATGAACCCTTGTTGTTAGAATGTGGTTAAAAAATTGGAAGCAAGAAAAAAACCATTCCAGCAGCCCCCACAAAGTAAAACGTGCCCCCATCTTTCCACCTACAAGGAAGAACCAAAGGTCAGAGAGGGTCACACTCAAATTTGCTACCTGGATCTCCCTAGATCTAACAAGGGTAAGCAGATCTAGGATTAGAACATGTTGAAGAGGTGGTATTTCTTCTATGGGAAAGCTTCAAGTCCCACCATACTCATGCATGAAGGGCACCATATTTTTTTTTCTACAAATTTGAGTTCAACCTTGGGTTTATAAACCATTTTCTCAACCCTTCATAAAAAAAAGAAATCCATCCCTCCACATTTTCCTCATAGACTCACCCTTCCTAGGCCTTAGCTCCTTGTTGGTGGGAGTGACCATGGTCTATTGATCATAAGCACAAGTGGATTCCTGAAGAGAGGCCAAGAAAACCCTAGAAATTCTCACTCTTTCCATTTTTCCTTTACACCTTTTCCCCTCCTCTTCTCAATGATCAAAATAATCCCTAAAAATAGGCTCTTTATATAATATTTGTTTTTTAATCTTGTTTTTTTTTTGTAAGTTATCCTTTTATTGTAGTAGAGAATACTTGGACAAATTTAGAAAAAATATTATCTATGGCACACCACCATGGAAACCAAACTAGATGGAGTAAAGTAGAGAGTCAAGAACTTCCAAAATTAGAGGAGAATCCAAGAAAAATAGAGGCCAAACCATTTTTTCCCACTCAGAGAGAAAGACCAACAACAAGAGAAAAAAAAATAACATAACAACCTTGTTGAGCGGAAAAGTATGTGCTAAAAAGAAAATTAAACTAAGCATGGGAGTAAAGGAATACATAACTATAGCTTAGCTCCATTTATTTCATTTCTTGGCACTTGCATTAGGCTAGTGATATCTTGAGTTAATACTTCCCAGCATTCATATTTTAATGAGGAAGAGGGTACCAAGAAGAATGGTTGAACATAGAGAGTGAAGCACAAATTTCATTGGCTAGTCTATCTATGAATCGATTAGCCAATCTACAAATATGTGAGGAAATGGAAACATAGATTCAAGGTAGGAGTTGTTTGATGAGATTCAGGGAGCTTTCAAGTCTCTAGCTTTTGGAAATTTGGAGAGAGGGTGATCCATAAAATAGCTTAGTGATTAGGTAAATAACAATATGAGAGTCACCTTCCAGGATTAGCTGAGAGAAATTAAGGGTTGGGGAAATTCTTGGCCTTATTTCAAGATATTTGAGTTCCACTACATCATTACTATTATGCCCAATGTAACCAAAATAAAAATGGATAATGTCTCTTGGATAATAGATAATGGGACAAGATTTGGGCAAAGGGGGAGGGAATATTGAGAGCAACAACAATAGGCACCTCAAAGTCTTAGACTTTCCAATCCAAGGATTACCAATTTGTGATAAGGATGGTTTCTTTGAGATTACAAAGAAAGGTTTCTGAAAGAGATAGGTTGGAGTCCTAAGAGTTGCAGAAGATATGTTGATTTCATTCTTTCCAAAGAATCCAAAGGAAAATATAGGTGCAAGAATCTACGATCTATTGAGAATGGGATTGCAGAATGTGGGAGTCTCTAGAAGAAAATATTATCTAAAGAATTTGAAGAATCAGTTCCAAAGATCCTTGGCCAGAGGATAAGTGGAAATATATTCACAATTGTCTTCACTGGCTGGTCATAAGAAACAAAGTGAGGTACCAAGATAACCCATGGAGAGAAGCTTATCATAGTTTAATGCTTATAATGGAGGAGAATCTAGAGAAAATAAGTTAACTTGGGCCAAAGAGTCTAATTCTATATTTTATACCATACCTACTAATTCAGAGTGTGTGTGTGTGTGTGTTTGGCCACAAGGAAGGAAACTTCTTTGAAGTTGAAATAACCTTGTGGCCAATGTCCCCACCAAAGTTTGTCTAGATATTTAAAAAAATGGACTTGGCGATGTAGAAAAGTTTACTTGAATTATTCAATAGCTTGGGATGATAAGGGGATGTTCGAGGAGGAGGGATATTTCCATCGATGATAATTGGTCTATGGGGAGATATTTTCCTAGTATTCAGATACAATAATTTTTGCCTAAGATTGCATAGCATAGTGTATATACTAAAGATGTTCTTGGGAAGATAGTTTTGGAAATTGATGCCAAGAATCATCCCAAAAGAGAAAAAAATTTCCATCCTTTTCTTTTTGTTGATGTTGTTTGATGCAGCCAACATGTAAGGGGATATCCCCAATGTGAAGTCCCAATTATACCTCACACCATTTGGTGTAAGCGTCCCATTCGGCTATACGGTTTGACCACCATTGGAAAGGTATCAAAGATATGACTTGGTTACAACCACACACAAGCGAATGAAACACCTGTTTGGGGTAGAAAGTATGTAATCTTTGTGAGACACCCAATGTATGGTGCATGAGGGAACATCCATGACTGGTAAAAGGAAAATGAGCCTCCGGCTAGAAAAGTAGTAGTACTATCCTAAAGGGGGACCAGGGGAGGAAGAGAAAGGCTTGATGATTACCTACATATTAGTCCACATTATTAAAAAAAATCATGAAAGCATAATAGCACTTATGCAATAATAACCATAGCTAAGTAACATATTAGTTCATTAACTTAGTATGTACCTAAAGAAACATATATCATAAACATAACAAGAATAGTCCTGCTATATTTACGATACATGTATGAATAAATATTGACTCATAGAGATTGTATTTAAGAGTGAAAGGTCCCAAGTACACTGTTACATAAATGAAACACTACATCCAGTAGTGGAACATGAAGCCACAACTTTCTTCTCTAAAGAATGATCTATCTCCTATGCACTGCAAGGGAAGCCAAGGCAAGAATCCCAGAATCCAAGCCTTTAGCTTGAGTTATGAGGAGCTATTTATAACAAATGAAAAAAACCTTTGAGCTTCCTCATGACTCTTCAACTCTTGTGACTTTTCATATTCTATACATGACTTATTACATTCCATATGTGGCTATTCACATTCCACATGTGTCTCTTGGAATTCATTGCATACCATTTATTACAAAAGACAAATTACATATGATATGGTGGCTATGTAAGATAAAATTGATAATGGGACAAAGTCTCATCAAATTGAAAAATCATTCACATCCTCCTGGATCTCATTTCTAATATATGTGTTCTATGCTCTGAACTATGTTGAGATGGCTTTGACCTGAACTGGCAAGTCCCCTAAATAATGCATCTTCACCTGCATTTCCTCCATCAATATGGAATTGGAGCTTGATTGTACATTATTCCATTTCCATAAAAGTTTCATATGAGCCTTAACTGGTGCGATGGGGTATTATAGAATAATGTCTTTGGTGATCTCCAAGCCTTCATGTTCTGTTGCTCGCTTGATTTATCAAGTTATTGCATGATCTCCTGGAATTTGATTTCTCTACCTCTGATTGCTTCAGCTATTTCTATTGAAGGCATCCCATGTTTACATGCTAGAGACTCAAAACCATTATGTAGTCGATTATAAGTAGAAATAGTACTAATCAAATATTCCCCAAGACACATATAGTTATGATGGTGGAGTCACAATTGAACTTTGTCTATCTCTATGACAATATTGTCTTTTCTTTCCAAATGTTGGCATCCAGATACTTGGCAAGCCACTCTTAAAGATAATCAACTATTATGTTTGCTACTTTCAGGAGTTTTACCCCTTCTTGTGTTTTCTTCTAAATTCCAACGAGAGTAGCCACCACTTTTTTTAGAAGTATCATCTCATCATATAACGGTTACATGGTGTCGTCCATTGGCCCCAATTATTCTTGCATGGCTAATTGCCATTATGCGGTGTTAAAGCTCTGTGAATATAACTGTTGATTCACCACTGCAAGATGTTTCGTCTATTGCTTCACTACAACAAGTTCTTTCCTTAATCTACCATTCTCATTCAAACAATATTCAGAGTTTTCCTATGCTACTATGGCAAAAGTAACATTTTCCACCATGATATCCCTGGGATTTCTTCTAGTATCAACAGTTATCACCTTTGCTATAGAAAACAAGACTGGATTATGAGGATCATTCGAGAAGCATCTATGCCTCTACTACACAATCCTCTTCTTAATTTGATCAAAATTGATACTGGACATGTCCATGATTCTGTTTATCGGTGGTGGTGTGATTCCTATTTCTCCAAATGGGAGATGACCACCGACGAGAGGAGGTTCTTCTAGAGAACATGGTTCATCATCCATGGGTTGGATGGTATCTTCTTCCTCCAATTCTTCCTCTTCTATATCTTGAGTCAAGTGTTCTTCTTCCAGTCTTTGTGTTTCTTCTTCCTCCTAGGATTACATTTGTTGTTACTCTTATATTCTTCTCCTTTATTCTTCTTCTTCTCACCACTTCTTAAGCAATTCATTGTGCTTCCTATTCTCCTCTTCTTATGCTTCTCCCCTCTCTTGTTATTATTGGATAGCTCCAGTGTTCAAAGGAGCAACTTTCTATTTCCTTCTACTCTCACTTGTTGAATCATACCTAGTCCTCTTTTTAGGAGCTAATTTCCTTGCTTGAGGGGTTATCTATTCTGCCTCCTACACCTACATGTCTTGAGTTTGTGGATATTGGAGTGAACTAGTCTCCATTGATGGATGTGTCTTTCTAACTACATTATATCAGTTCTTCACCTTCTCGTATTCTATTGTGGACATTGATGAATACCCCAAATTGAAATTGATCTTTTCACAATGTTTCCCACACACTCTCTTGGGATCATATCCATGAAAGTATTTAGTTGCGAAGTGAAAGTGATCCAACTCTTGTATTTCTTCCACTAATATCTTGTTGCTCTTCAACTCATATAGTATGATCCTCAAAGGGAAGGTGGGCCGAGGGGATTTCTTCCTCCTATGAAGAACTCGTGATAATCCCTTGTCCAACTAATCTTCTACTTCTTGCATGACCACCTTAGTAGTCACATATCATGACATGAGATGAGGGGATATATGACAACCAAAACATCTCATTTATGTACCCTCAGGTGCTGCAAACTAGTTTGTGATATCCTGTAGTGACTTGTTCACCTAATCAGTCATGCAAGCAAGATTGATCTCAAATATCATATGAAAAATTACTGCAAAGAAGTGCTCATCCAATTTGTCATATGTGCCTTTGAAGCTTGATTCTAACAACACTCTAAGTGAAAGTAAACTAGGAACTTGCCTTGTGGGGTCTAGTTCCAATACATTCCTGGGAACGCATATTGTGCATAGATTCCATCCAATAGAAATGCAGACATATAGAATTCAAGGCCCTGATTTGCCCTCAAAGATGCTTTTTCCTGCCCCACATGATGCTGCAACTCAAATGACAATATACATGCCTAATTTAAAGCTTTACCATGGGTTACCACCATATTGAGCACATATATCTAGTTTTACTTAAACACCTCAACTTTCTTCCACCCTTGCAACTGATAGAATATGGCATTGAGATACTGATACACATCTTTGAGAATTTTTGTCAGATAAAGTGTAGATGGGCAGTGATAAAAACTTAGCAGGATCTCGACACCAAGATTTGATGATGTCACTTGTGTTTAGGTTGGCCTGTCTAATGTAAAAGTCATCATTTACATATTCTGTGGGCATAAGCATATTGTAGTAAGTCTACATGTCTTCTCTGTAATAGGTGGCGATCTGACCTATGCTTTCACTACAAAGCATGAGATGAGAGTCATCCATATGTGTAATGATCCAAAAAAACTCTTCCACACATGGGATGACTGGGAATCTACATGTGATCATATGCATCATGGACCACTTAATATTGATGTAAACTTCCAATTCCTCCAAGTTGTTAGGAAACCTTTTATGCATGAATGTGTATTTATGTCACTTCATGTGACCTCTATAGACTTATTGATGAAGCATTATGTGTCTTCATAAATGGAAATGGTTGGCTTGGTAACTTCAACTTCTTCCTCGGTGATTATTTCTGAGACTTATTTGGAGGCCACTTTACTAGTAGAAGGAGGCATGGATCCAACAAATGATGAAAGGGTGAAAATACTTATAGTGTGAACACTTGTTTGTAGCAACACACTCATGATGAAAAGATTAGCTTTATGAAACAAACTATGCAACAATATCTTCAAAAAATCACATTCAAAGAGCCATTAAATGTAATTGTGAATGTAAATCTATCAACGACAACACATAACCACTTTCATGCGTAAGAAAATAGGCATGCAAACAAGGAGGGTGCACTTTCAAAGCACAAAAGAAGGTATAGGGTCATTCAGGGCTTTGCAATGCACTCATGTGGTCCAACAAGGGAAGGAAAACCATCAAGGGAATACTAGCACACTCTAAAGGGATGAAGGATGAATCTTCGAGCCTTTAGGCCTTCATGGTATGCTCACGTGCTCAAGGAGAGAGAGAGTGCATAGTGGTGCAGTCTAAAGGGATGAAGTGACAAGTGTTCATACCTTCAGGCATTTAGGGTGTGCTCATGCACTCAAGGGTAAAGAGGGCACACTGGCATATGCTGCGGGGATGAAGGGAACTTACTCAAGCCTTCGAGGTGCACTCATGCACTCAGGGAGGGCACAATTCTTCATGGTGAAGGAGTGCACTCAAAAGGAAGATTGATCTATTCTAGGTGTAGTTTTTAGAGCTGATCAGGCTTTGGGTACTAGAAGTACACTCTACCTAAGGATGGCTCAAGAAGAAATATAACATCAAGGTTTAGTGATGAAAATGAGAAGAAGAAGGATCTACAATATTTTATGGATGTTGTCACAATCATGGTGAGAATATGAAAAGTTGAAGAATGTACATAGTTTCGACATGCGACAGCAAATTAACACTTGTAGAAATAAGATTGAACAAATACACCAATAAATAAACTGAAAAGAAAGAAACTCCAACAAGGAAAGTGAGAATGATATAGAAATCATGAAAGGAAATCAATAGATTCAGCATGTAAAACTTAATTGTAACGTAGATTGACGAAGAGTTTCTTGATCCACAATTGTGAGCCCAACCTAGATGAGAATGATATCAAAATGAATGATTAGCTAGGTTGATTTAAAAGAAATTACATGCAAATCAGTTTCATGCATGATTTCCACTTTTCAACCAGTGAATGAGTTAGTTAAGGGAAGTTATGTGGGCTCCTATTTTCTAGGAGTGCACCCACATGCAACAAGAAGGCTCATGCATGCATTCAAGAAGGAAGAATGTATTTGGAATGAAGGAATGCGCTCAAGGAGGGCACACTTTCTTAGTATGAAGGAGTGCACTCAAGGAGGGCACACTTCTTCGACCCGAAGGAGTGCTTTCAACACAAGAGCATGTCTTCGTCAACTAGAAGTGTGCTTTTGCCTTAAAGAGGACTTTTCTTGATTTTGTTTTCTTTTGTGCATTTTTTAGCGATTTTTGAGTGTGTGCATGCTAAAAAGGCTAGTTTTCCAAGTCAAGAAAATTCATAAGTCTACCTAACCACGGGCTAGATAACACAAGCGCTTCTAAGGGTTAGGTGATGACACTTAAGAAATATTGAATTAGGAGGATGCGACGCTAGGAGAAAACATAAGAATGAAAAAACAAAAAATGTGATGGCACTAAGAGGCTTGAAATGACGATTGATGTAGGCTCCAAAATTGACTTAGGAAAATTTTTTGGAGGGTCATTATCATAGCGACAACACTTCCCAAAAACAATGCTCTTATACTAAATGTTTTCTTTTACAAGCCAAATTATAGATAGATGAGCCCATTGGAAAGATAGTTGTGTGGGTGTATTGTTCATTAGGAATGCAGTTGTTGCATTTATTAGTCCATCTTTTCTTCCATAAGCCCTAACATTCTTGTAGCCAACACTGCCAACATTTGGCTCTTAATATGGTGTTCAAAGTTTCTCGATCCAAGAGGCATAATCCTTCTGAGTTTTTGGGGAAACATAATTTCTCCCAAGAAGCTAGTGTCCATTTCTTTTCTTTTTCGCTCCTCCCCATAAGAAAGTTTGCTAAAGTAATTATATTTAATGAAGGATGATTTAGGGTTGTTTTAGTGTTTTTGTAGCAACAGTGTACCAAAAGACACCTTCTTAGAAGTAGGTTTTTTATTGCAAAGAAAAACAAGTAGTTTGGTTGTTGTTAGTGGACAAGCATGAACAAACAAAGTATTGCAAATGGTAGAGATAATACATACACAAAAGTAAACTAAAACAAAGTGATGAACACATTATTAATGCTTAGTGAATAAAAAATTCAACACAATTATGGAAAATGGCTCCCTTTATTGACTGTTGGTGGTAGGAAATGAATATAAATAGTAGAATGTTAAACACTTGAAGAGAATTCCTTGAGAAATGGTGCTAAAAAATCCTTAGCAAGGAGGTTCTTTTCTTCACTTTCTTTGCAAGCTTCTCCTCTCTATCCAAGAAGTATCAAGTCTCTCTCAATGGTGAAATTTTGTCCACGCTAGAGTGATGGATTGCTAAGAAGAAATTTTGCCAACACAATGGTGCTCTACTTCTTCTACTTCAACAACGAAGTGAAGGTTTTCTCTGATAGAAATTTGGCCAGCATAACATTGTCTCATGTTTTTTTTCTCCCATGGTTTGTTTATAAGGAATTTTTTGAATCCGTCTTCCCTCTCATGATAATGACTTATGAGTAGGACAATATGATTCCATTGAGGGCTGCATATCTTTAGGGTGACTTGAATTTGGTTGTCCTTGACTAGAATCTTGTTAGGGAATTGTCTTCCAAGTGTGGGAAGTGGTCCCAAATTTCTAAGTCGACCATTCCTTCGTTTGTACTGCTTCCGAAGAAGATATCGCATGTAATGCAGATATCGATGAAATTTTTTTGCATACATCAATTTTAACATTCCATATAATTTGGACCTTAGGATAAATTAATTTTTTTGATCTTTATAATATTTTTAGATGGAAAATCTTCACTTTTGCTTTCTGTTGGACAATTTTAGGCATATTTTGGATTGTACAAATATGTGTACAATTTTCTGGTGTTAAAAGATTCCCCCTGATATGTGAGATTAGGAGAAAGCATACAGCCAAAATACATCATGTTTTCTTTTGTGACTAAGATATTGATGAATTTCTACATAGAGAGAATAAATTGTTTCGGAGGTGAGAAAAGAAACAACCTTAACTAAGGATAAAAGATAACCATTCTCTTAAAAAAAGTGCTTGTACAAGGCGGGCATGTCCCATGCTTGTTATGATGACCAATGACAATTTATTACAATCATACATGAAATATTCCTATCAATTTAGCATTGAAATGGATTACATGTTGATATATCATGATGATAACTGCTAATGCCCTCAAGAGCATTTCTGACACATAGATGGAGTTAGGTGCCCCCATGCATCAAGAAAAGGTGAAGCACTGTTGGAGTGAGGTTCTTATGAATGCATGGGTATTTGAATATGGGTACCTCCCACGCATCAAGATGTAAGAACTTATAAATGAGGTGCTAAGTGATGCGTGGATCTTTGACTAAGTAAGAGAACTACAATAGTTATGAAGTATCATATCACCCTGACATCAGAGCTTATGTTGGTGTCGAATGTCAGGGGGACTGATGAAATCAATGGGAAATCATGATTCCCATTATGCCACCCAAGGTTGTCCCTAAAAGGTGGGGGGCATCCAAGGTACTACCCCGGTCTTGGAAGATGTGTGTTGAAATCAACAGGAAAGAGGCATCAACATCCCAACATGTTGATTCGGGAAATCAAGATGTGTAGTGAAACATTGTAACAGGGTGGGTCAATGATGCATGATAATTAAAGATGATGATATGAATGAATATGGAAAACTTGCTTGAGGTCAGAGCTATAATGTTAGTGGCAACAGTGAAAAAAATCTTCTAAGGCTAGTGGCCCTAGAGTTAGTAGGACATTTGGGGTAGGTGTGATTATGTTCTAACTAATGTGAAGAAGGTGAATCAATGTGGATCATATGTGATCTCTGACCAAGGTTAGCTAGGGACTGCCGCTTGGTACAAGGAATGAAAATATGGGTGGGAAGAATTTTCCTAAAATAATTTTCTGCACTTGCCAAAATAATGTAAAGGTGGTTTTGGATGTACATACATAGAGATAGGTGCCCCATGAAAACAGTGACATCCATGATGATGGAGGTAAAATGTATTTGTGAAGGGAAGGGGCCCCATTGGCTGGTCTTGGTATTGGGTTGATGAGGCGGATGAAGTGACGTAAAATAGCTTATTCTGTATGGAGGAATGATGGGGCCAATGTAGAACATGGAAGAGTGTTTGTCTTTATCGGTCACAAATGAGTGAGGTGGCCTAGGAGTAGGGTGGGTTAGCAGCAAGTGAAGAAAAGTTGAATGATGCTAATATTCAAGATATGCAAGTGAGGTTGCTCCCGTAACAGAGTATATGGTCATGGATTCCAAATAAGATGTGGGGGTCTATAACATGAGGTAGTATAAGAGTAGGGAGGCTCTATCGACTAACATGGATGTTTTCCATGTGCAAGGGAAGGTGGTGGTAAATGTGGTCGAGATGATGGACCCTATGTTTCATTTCAGAGAAATGGTGTTAGGATATGAAAATCCTGGTAGGAATAATATCATGTTGAGTGATGAATGATGCATGCCCTGTCAATGACCACCGGGGTGTTGATTCTGGTGAGAAGTTGTTGACATACCTGTGACTTCAATGATCAATACCCTAAGTGAAAACATCTTGATAAAAACATATGTAAGATAAAAATGGGTTAAGCAAGATGAATAAAAAAATAGGAGAAGGCGCACCTAAAGTAATGTTCTGAGTGTGGAGCGGGCCCAAAAAATGAGTTTGGGGTTGAAATGGAATGTAGGGTACCATGATGAAGATAATGTGGTCCTAATCCTTATGTCACTCATGATTATGGAAACGAAGCTCATGAGCTCCTGCCTTGGGCTATGGAAAATGTCAAAACAGGGGGATATATAGGGAAACGTGGGCCCTATGCCAACTCATTTGTATTTGCTATCTTGGGAGGCCAGAGTTTTTCCTAGAGTTGTTTCTTGTCATTGCAGTCAGTCTGTGCACCTAGGAAGTGTGTGGTGAGAGACAGGTTAGAACTCATAACCCTACCTTTGTCATTTTGGTAGACTAGGCTAGGTAGTTCATACATAGGTGCCTTGCACGACCTTTTTTAGGGTGGAAACAATCAACCACATAGGCGACTGAGCTTAATTCACATAGTAGCCACGTGTATTTCATGGATACACACGGTGAGCCCATGGGTAATGGGCTGACAAACAAACTGGCAATGTCACTAGAAGGCCAAAAGCCATGATTTTTGAGATCACAGACACGCAAGATGCACTTTTGTTTGAGTAACGGATGTGTGCCCTGCGCGTCTGTTATGGGAAAAATGCGTGGTTGAGTTACAATTAATTTTCGCATCCTATGAGGCTTATTTTTTGAATTTTGACATCCTTGATGGCAGGATGGGGATGTTATGGTAAGAGTGGGATTGGGAGTCACTTCATGTAGTTTTCATAGCAGATGTTGATGTGAGCACGACATTGGCCCATTAGGAGTTGTTGAAGTTCCTTGAGAACTCCATTTTGAGGCCACATGATGTGTTCCTGTGCTTCCTAGTTTGATTTTGGGATGTGGATCACAAGATATTCATCATCATATGGATTGATCTACCGATTACTGCTTCGGTAGATATCTATTTTGTGACCAAATTAGTACCTCATGGGGAGGCATTACAACATCCCTTGCTGGTTGGGCATGTGGATATTCATAGTTGGGTGGAGGTAGAGGGCCAATATGGGCATAAAACTTATTATGAGGGTTTCATCTGTGTTCCTACTATCAGGTATCTCACCTATAAAGTAGCACTCATGATGATTGTGTGTTTGTTAGGGTTGGTGTCCCCTCACTGGGTATCGGGGCCCAAGATTGCAGTATTGAAATTTTGACAAGGTTAGTTTCGTATATCGGGGGATGGTATCCTAGTTGATAGAGGTTCAGCTCATAGGGGCTCAAAGCTTTGGTTATGCCAGCATCCTATGAAATTTTATGTATGGGCAGTTCGTGATGATACGACCTTTTCTAGTGGCGCCACTAGGTTTTGCCAGGGACCCGCGGGTACGACGATGGGCACTGGTGATGCCATGGGCTAGTGGTAGTGTTGTGAATAATTATTTGAACAACCAGGTGGAGGGTTTGTTAATGTCCAAGCCTCAAATTACTCTTGAGTACCTATATCACATATTGCACTTCATGAGTGATCCATATATGGGGCTTCCTCCTAGTGATGCTTGGGGGCCAACAAGTATATGATTTGTGATTTCTTCATGTTTGTGCTTCTTTAATATATATTTATAATGCATATTTTTGTGGGATCTTACTACCATGTATGTTTTCTTGTAGATGTGGGGCCTCATGGTCAACTATTGGCCTACCTAATAGGAAATGATTAGTGATGCATTGGTGTGGTAGACATGCTTTCTGTACTGTAACGATGGAGGGACACTAGGGAGCAGGAAAGATCTTAGAGGCCAATGCAGTGTTGTAAGCTCTAGATTGGTGGTCCCTCTGGAGAGGGGACCAACTCCTCCACCTATGAGGAGATGACAATACTACAGGAGTGTGTCGAGGCAGTAGAGGCATGATCAACGACTTTAGACAAGCATGTGAAGGATTATGTGGATGCCTGGGATCAAGTAAACACCTTGACGAGGGGGATGCCCGAGGAGGGGTGGGTTGCACGAGGAGAAGTTGTGGTGGAGACAGTGATGGCGCGTGATAGGTTATGATGACTGACTCTTCGGTGCCTTGTGATGCCAATGGCTACGACATGTCCCATTCTAGCTCCAAATGAAGTAGTGGGTCCTCAGGCAGGAGGTGAAGGGGCACAACCCTAGATAGAATTTTTAGGTATGTACCAAGGAAACAACCCATTATGATGATGGTCACCTTTTTGATGACCTATTTTTCCTGGCCTTGAGCCAACAAATGTATATATATATTTTTGTACACACACATACACACACACACACACACACACATATATATGAAATGTGATTTTTTGCATCTATGATGGCGTGCCTTGATGTTATAATTCTATACATGTGATGCTTTTTTTGCATTTATGTGATGGATATTATATTGATGCTTCATGTTTCTTGATGGTGATATATATGTGATACATGTTGGCCTAGCATTTAATTAGCTATGTAGTCAACTATATGATTTTGATTTCTTGGTATATGTGTAAATGTGATATGATAAAAAATTAAGCCTAACATTTGTGCTTGTAGATATTTTTGAAAAAGGCATGGATCACACACCTTGAAGGTTCTATTGAACTGTGATACAAAAATTAGGGTATCAAGGAATACATGTAAGTGATTGATACCTAGATGAGAGGCATTGGCCAAGAGGGATATGATGGCATCATACTCAACTTGATTGTTGGTTTCTGACCCTATACATAGTCCATTGGTGAGACAGATACAGGGTGTGTGGTCGGGAGAGTATATGGCTCAGGTTTCTGCAACGAGATTTTGTGACCAGTGACAAGCACCATATGCGAACCTGTGGTGATAGGTTGGTGGATGATCCATCCATGACACATGATGAAAGGAATGTTTCAGAGTGCATCCATGATGAATGGGTCACCATAAAAATAAGTCATGGTACATACATTTTCATTCTAGGTCTACTTGCAATGTTATGGATGAAACTTTTTAAGATAGAGCACATTGACGGGATATTTGAGGCAAGTCCCATTGGGCTCTACTAAGATGTATGCCCCCTTGAGGAGGTAATGTTTGAAAATATAAGGGCCCTTCCATAGTGTCTCAAATTTTCCTGGTCTCAATGATTATTTGGCAACATCATATGGAAGGACTAATTCCCCCTCAGTGAAGGACTAAGGGGTGACATTACAGTCAAAGGTGGCTTTCTTTCACATTTTTTATGCTTCATTATGCTAGATATATTCTCGTCGACTTTTGTCAGCGTGTTACATTTGGACCAATTTTTGTTCTAAAGGTGATGTGTCAATCATAAGTTTGATGGCTGAGTGCAAGTTAGGGATATCACACTCAATGGGGAGGATTGCTTGGAGCCCATAAACTAGAAGGGTGTGAAACTTATAGATGCTTTGATTGTTGTGTGGTATGGTCACAGGGTTGAAAATAACATGTGGTTTCAGTTTGTTTTGTGGTTGTTCACCATATGTTGCAACATCATTTTGAGGACATTGTTGACAACTTCTATCTGACCATTGGACTGAGGGTATTATGGGGAAGCGAACTCGTGAGAGAAACCAAGGTGTTGGGATAATTCCTAAAATATTTCATTTTCGAAATGTTTGCCATGATTAGATACCAACTCCTTGGGAAAACTTAGTCGTGTTATGACATGGTTAAAGAAAAAATTATGCAATGGTTTATACGGTGTTATTGAATGTGGGCATGGCCTCTACCCATTTGGTGAAATAGTGTACGAAAACCAAAATGTACTTATCGTTTCCAGATGATGGGGGGTTGCAAGTCATGAAGTATATATCCCATTTGTAGAAGGGGTCGACAATGATGACTGGGTGCAAGGGATATGGTGGGGCTTGTGCTTTATGAGTGTATATTTGGCACCACTCACATATCTTGACTTCTTGAATACATGCATGGAAAAGGGTGGTCCATAAATAAACAACACAAAGGAATTTTTAAGTGATGACCATCCCTAGGAGGTGGCCTCCATAAGCCCCACTTTGGAAATCATTTAAGACCTAATTGGATTTTTCATGAGTAAGGAATCGACAAAGTATGGTATCAACACCTCGTCGATAGAGGAAATCCCACAGAATAAGGTAATGGGGGGCCTGGTGGCGTATGCACCGCCAAGCATCATGAGTAAGATGAGGTTTGAACTTCTAAGTGCGTAAAATGAGGAGGATGCCATTGTACAAGGGGTCATCCACTGATACTAAGAACAAAATTTCATTGGGGAATGCATCATTAACAGAGGATCCTTGGGTCTTTTTTGGGAGATCAATGATGAACTCGAAGAGGATAAGGGCCTTCTTGCTCTTGGGAGAGCCCAACTGAAGATCAAATTCCTACAAAATAATGACACATCGAGCTTATTTTTGGTTCATCATATGACGAGTTAGAAATTATCGAATAGAGTTGATATTTTATATTATGGTGGTGGTTCATAAGATTATGTAATGTCGAAGCTTCTGTATCGAGTGGATAAGGGCTAAGGCTATTTTTTTAGTTGGCTCATACTTTAATGTAGGCTTGGAGAGGTTCTTGTTGATGTAGTAGATTACGTACTCCCTATTATAAGGTCCTTCCCTAACTAGCACCCCAGCAATGGCTACTTCAGATGCAGAGAGGTAAAGAGTATAGTCCTTGTTATGGTAAGGAGGGCTAATCAAAGGTGCCTAAGACAATGCATATTTTATGGATTCAAATGAGTCTTATGCCTTTTGGTCCTAGTGGACAGGGATATATGACGAAACAGGTGTAAGAAGCCTTGTGGACAAGTGGTGTAGTCGGGAACAAAGTGGCATAAGAAGTTGGCTTTACCCTGCAAGCCTTGGAGCTACTTTAAAGTTTTTTGAGGTGAAATTTCCTTAATGGCTTGGACTTTGAGAGGGTCGAATCTAATACCTTGCTATGAAATAATGAATCCTAGTCATCATCCCACACTAATTCAAAAGACACACTTTAGAGGGTTCAAGCATAGGTCATATTGCCAACATCATTGAAATACCAGGCGTAGGTCCTCCAAATGGTCATCGTGATTTTTGGATCATATAGTAAGGTCATCCAAATGGGCGAGAATGAGATGAGCCAGATCATGGAAGATATAATTCATGGCTTGCTAGAAGGTGACCGCAACATTTTTAAGGCCAAAGGGAATCACTCGATAGGAAAATGTGCCCCATGGGGTTTTGAAGGTCATATTATACTGACCAATGTTGTGAATTTGAATCTGATTATATCGAGAGAACCTGTCCATTAAGAATAGGGCCTGATGTCCTACACAAGTGCCAATAACTTAATCAATGAAAGGCGTAGGGTATTTTTCCTTAGGACATGCTTTATTCAAATCTAAAAAATCAATACAAACTCATATGGCACCATGTTTTTTCATGATGGGTACAAGGTTAGAAACCCAATATGTGTAAGTGATATGATA
Source organism: Pinus taeda (assembly GCA_000404065.3). NCBI lineage: Eukaryota > Viridiplantae > Streptophyta > Pinopsida > Pinales > Pinaceae > Pinus > Pinus taeda. Next base: position 107,142 of record APFE030118326.1, read on the forward strand.
GATAAAACTAGCTTTGTGGAGTTTCTCAATTTCCTGCTTGATCACTTCTGCCTTAGAGGGGTGTAATTGACGTTGTTTCTTCCTAATAGGATGGGCATCATGCTAGGTGTCAATATGATCTTCCATAATGGTGGGAATGATTCCTAACATTTTGGAGCAAGCCCATGCAAATATATCCATATATTCTTGGAATAGGGAAGTGTGTGAGGCCACCTTGTTCTGGGAGTAAGCTTTCCCCAATGATATCTCTTCAACTATCTTAGGTTTGTTTGAAGTATTTACCTTAATTTTAGGTGAAATATTTTCCATTTTCCCTTCCTCAAATGCATGTGGTTCTGGGATGGGATTCTTAAACCAATCTACCTATCTTGGAGGCGGGAAATATTTTGATTCTATGACACAAATATCAAGGCTAGGTGTTGCTTGAGTAGGTTAATTTATTAGTCGAAGGTATTTGAACTATTATTTTTCTGTCTTGTGTGGGGTCAAATTCATAAACATTATCACTGTTATAAGTTTGACCTTGTCCTATCTATAGATTCATTATGAGTTTGGTCATCACCTTGATCATTAAATTCAACCATGGGGAGGGGTGTCTGAGCATTGAAAGTTCTTATAACAAGCTACTGATTATGATATTGAGTGTTGATAGAATGTCTACATGATCACGGTGTCTATAGTTAAAGGAGTGAGGTCAAAGCAGTATAGTCATTAAATTTCCAATTTGTTCCCTCTTTAAACATCACATTTTACCCTAAATATCCATCCTCTATATTCCCTAATGGTCATCATTTAAAATCATAGCATGGAAACAGTTTAATATTGTTTTTTGGAGGTTATGCACAAAATCAAAAGGGTGACGAGGCACTTAAACCATTTTGTCAAATGTAGTAGGAAGGCATACCACCTGATGGATTTTTGTTGTCCATTGTTCTCGGTGTATTTGAAAATCTCACATATTTGAAAATAGGGAAAGGATTATACACCATTATATCAAGCACACCCATCTTCTCAGTTTTGTTTAATGCAATTTCCACTAAAATTGAATGTTTTGGTCACTATTTTTGCAGGGAGGTCTATGACCAAAGGGAGATGAATTTAGACGAATGGAAAGAAACTTTTCTCAAGAAAAAACCAAAAAACAATAAACTCTTCCATATTTTCACAGGTGTTGCGGACTGGGAGATTTTACTGCATCTTAAAACCTATTTTTCGGAGTACACAAAAGCACTATGTTTTAGTCACCATTTTGCAGAACTGTTTCTGACCACAGGAAGGAGATTTTTTGGAAATTGAAAGAGGTTTTTATCAAGGACAAGGAAAATAACATTAAATTCATCCATATTTTACACAGGTGTCACTGATTAGGAGATTTTATTGCATCTTCAAAGCCTATTGACTACACAAATACTTTTTATTTTATTCATGGTTTTGCAATTCATAGAAAATGAGAGGTTTATCTTCAAAAAACTATCATATACAATAAACTCCTTCATTTTTTACACATGTTTCTTTTTGGCAGATATGACCCGTAGAAAATTCGTTGTGCAACTGCTACGTAGGCCATGCCCATACCATCACACACATACAGGAATGAAGACACCTGTCAAGTCTTCAAGAGGTGGAAATGGAGTATATGTGGCAGCCAATTCACCTCCTCAGTATCTCGCCACATGCGATTTCCAAAATCTCAAAGTTTTGGATGTTGTGCAGCCCTTTGCACACTCAGAAATAATCTTTGTGCTTTTTCCTATTTCACTTCATGATGATCTTGTTCGGAGATATCTTGGTTTGTCATTGAGAAGCAAGTTTGTTTTAAGAGACAAAAACATTTTTATGTTTTATTATTTTAAGGAAAAGTATTTTAAAAACAACAATTTCCTCTTTTCAGTTTGAGATCAATCCCCTATTGGATTGAATATGCATTGAATTTAGATACAATGATCTCCTATGTATAAATTATATATTTTGATTAATGAAGTCAGAATAGGTTTTTGATGGTTCAACATTGTTTTGGTTTCATTTTTTTGGAATTTATGTGATTGTGACCAATTCATGGAACAATAGTTATGACTTGATGGCTATCGATTACACTTTTCAAGGATTCTTATGGTATGATGTTTGGAATTATCTTTATTTATTTCTTATTTATTCTATTGTATCTTTGTGTTTTATGAGTATTATGATCTCAGTTGATTTGGAATTCAGTTAAGTTTCTCTATTCAACTGTTTTCATGTTTCAGTTACAAATGAAATGCTATATACTCATGCATGTTATCTTTTCTATCTAGCCTTTCTTTATCATGTATAAACAACATTATTTTATTGCAGAGTAAGAATTTGTTTTTACAGTTTTTCTCCTCTATATTACAACCAATCATTGTGTCCAAAGTCATGCCTAAAATCCCTTGTAGAATATGTCGGTTATACTTGCATACGTAAATGAATAAAAGGACAAATGGTCACGTGTTATCACCTAGTATACCATTGGCATTTAAACCCAATACATTCAAATTCCCTCTTCCAAACTTGGTCTCCATATGAATTGTGCTTTAAAGTCTTCAAATTTTACATTTTGAGTGAGGGAGCCCCCTCAGGTTGAAGAAGACCAGTCATTCAACCAAAAGAGTTTTGTGGTTACCTCTAAATTCCTCTCCTCATCCTGGAGGAATTATAGAATGCTAACGTATTGGCACTATTGCTGGGGAGCGAACAATTTCATATTCTCCCAGAAATATTGTCAAAGTTCGAGATCTGGTTGTTGACAGTGAACAAAAAATAGACAGAGATAAGCAAAATCATTCACCTGCCGACTCTGAGTTCAAAGGATCTAGCATATTGAAATTTAAAGGATTTTCATGCAGTATTCTTTGAAAATTTTAAATAATCTTATCCATCTTTATTGTTGATTCAAAACTATTGCGAAATTTTTCTTAGTTGCATTGAATATTTGGAGAGATGTTATGAAGATTATGAGTTCATGGATGAGGAAATTTTAGAGGCCCTTCATGAAAATCCATTCCATCGCTAAGAATAAATGGTATCCTCTCTCTTGGATGAAAATGAAACCCAACAGGAATTTAATTATGACAGTCATGTTCCATCCTCTCAGTTTGATGATAATTTATAGCAGTCTTGTCTGTCTTCTCATGATCAAGAGTATGAGAATCATTTCCAACAATAGGAGGAAATGGTAGAGGATAGTTACTATAATGTTCAAGTGAAGGAAGAAATTATTCTTCATGTCATTCCTTGTCTCAACTTACAACCAATGAAAAAAATTATGAAAATTAGGTTATTGAAGACCTCATGGATGTGGACATTATTGCTGATGTGACTGCCTCATCTGAAGATTTGAAATAACATACAAGCCTTGTCTCTCATCTGGGTGAGAAGAAAGAAAAAATTGTTGCATTCCAATTTGAGATGGATCAACCAAATGATGATCTCCAAGATCCTTTTGTTGTTTTGATGCATTCATCAAAGGAGGTTATTTTTCATGATTCTCAAGATTAAATAGTAAGCTTGTTGTAGTTATCAGTTAAAGAAATATTTGTATTTTCTATGGAGTGTGGATTCAATTTTTATTTTGAGTTTCCAATAAATGGTCCACTTAAGCACAGTCAAGAAGCCCAAGTATTGGATCAGATTTTTTATTGGTTATATTGGAGGTTTTACATTGCTTGAATCAAGCATTTGGTTCTTAATTGTTAGGTTAGATTAGTATGTACATAAATAAGCTCAATGGTTTGAGCATTTTTATTAGTAGTGTGCCATGTTCCAACATTTTATTTTGGCAGTTTGTTACCATTGTTCAGAATTTCAAGTGTGGGTAGTCAGAGTTGAGATTTAAAGCCTGAGTTGAAGACCATAAGATCTTGACTTGTTGTTTCCATAAATAAGTTAGTTTGTCCAGTAAGAATCTTGTTACACATCAATTTTTCTCCACGACACTTGATCAGTTTATGGATATTATTACCATCCATGAACATGTTGAAACTATAACCCATAGAAGTCCAACAATTCAAAATATGTTAAACTCCATGAGAAATTTCAGTCAAGTAGCTCTCACACCTTGTTAAGTTCCACCTGCGCTAATTTATCTAGTGTTTCCCGTGCATGCACTGAAATTTACTTTGATAATAGCACAAAGCTACGCTCTGTGTGTAACTATAAACCCGTGCGGGTGAATTCTAGAAAGTAAAAATAAAAAGTACATTCTAGAAACCTAGTTGGTCAAATATTTCCCAACTGAAAGCTTCTAGGTGATGACTATTTGAACTATAACCCTCATAATATGCATCTCCATTCATTTTATCATGGTAACCTACTCCTTCACTAAAGGAGGTTCATCTTCTTCTTAGGGATTTGAAACGTCCCCCTGTTTGATCTATAAAAGGACTAGAGGGTTGAAGGATGAAGGAGGTCACAATTCAGAGAATACAAACTTATGTTGCCAGTTTGAGATTGGAGAGCTTTTTATTGAAGGAGGGGATTGAAGGAATTTGGGAGGGGACTCATGACATCAAGGCGAAGGTTGTAAGGATCCTCTTATCTTCTCATTAATACAAATGATCACTTTCTCCCATTGATTTTTTCTTTTGTGAATGATGAATAGTTTTCAACTGGTTATTGTTCATTAAGGCAAGTTCAATCCCTAATTTCTTTGATAATTAAGCTAAGTTGTTTGAATTAATATATGTTATTTTGACCCTTTTTGTGGTTTATGTTTGTAGGTTCTACTAAGAATTGAAGAGCTACATCAAGTCACAACTAGGGATATTCATCAGGGATTTCGTGAAACTGGTAAGAGGTCTATCTATCAGTTAAACAACTTGTAAGTTGATTAAATTCAACTTAGGGAAAGGGTCAGTTCATTTTTCATGATTGTTTCTAGTTTCCATTTAGGATATAGGGATATCGATCTTGTTCGCAAGAGTGATTTTTTGGTGTAACAAACTGGTGACCATATTGGGGAATGTCTCTGTTCTCATCTTTTTCCTTAGCCTAGCTTTCTGATTTTTATGATTTATCTAGTCTTGAGTCTTCATAGGCATTTTAGATTTGATTGGTTGATTTTCAAGTTTTTTTATTTTTTCTTTAAGTTTTCTTCCCTACGTCGTTTCTATTTGCACACAAAGCGTAGATCTGTGCCATTTTTTCTATAGCAACTAAGTGCATGCGCATTGTTGCCTACTGGAAACTTGTGCAATCCTTGAACTTTTTTGAAAATTTCATTATAACTTCAACCCAAACCTGAATTTGCCTTCCTAAAAGTGTCATTATATTTTTTTGTACTGTGTGTTGTCTTTCCTGAACTCAATTGATTGCTTTGTTGATGATTTTTTGAATATTAGGTCTTTTTGGAAGAATGCCTTAGGGTTTTGATTGGTTGATTTGTTGATTGATCAAAAAACGTTTGAATGTCTTTTTGTCATTGATATTCTTATTTTGTTCTATCAAATACACTCATTAAACTTTAAAAATCGTTTATTTGCAGTCAAAATTACTTTGAATTACAAGTTAGGGTTTCTAAAGACCATGTGCTTTTGTGAAAGAATCATACTCATTTTTTCTTGATAAAATAAGTTGTTGCTCTCATCTTGGAAAAAATTTCGTGATTGCGCTGTTATTGTCATCAAATCAAAACATTCATAGGAGAATATGTCTTGTCTCCATATTCTTGATTGATTTTTGTGTGCTTGAGAGTTTCAAGTGATTAGAAGAAAAGAGTTCGTTAGCTTATTTTGATAATTAGGGGAATCTGGAAATTAGTTTGTTGGCTGCATTTTTCATTACAAATAGTGAAATTGGTTGTTTTGATAAAATTTGAAAAGTTGTGAATTGTCACATTTTATTTCTCAAAAATCAAAGAAAACTCTTTCTTTTCTCTAAATAGAATTTCATCGAAAATTGAAATTTTCTTTTGCATTTTAGAGTGCATTAAGATTTCAAGTTGTCACAACATCATAAATTTCAACTCCATTACCCATTGAGTAAAAGAACAACTTAATAATGCAACACTAATTAAAATTCATTTAGAATTTTATATTTTTTAGGGCTCTTTTCACCTATATTAGCTTAAGTGTAGGGCTTTAGAATAGGGAAGGAAGTAAACTTTCCAAATCTACAAACAAACAATAGAATATTGAGTTAGGGAGAGAAAATCCAAGTATTTCCGTTTTTCTCTGGGAAGCTCTTCTTATACATGAGTTTTGATCAAGTAAGAGTAGGACCTTCTATTAAGCTAGCCAAATATACATAATTTACATGAAGCCACACCTGCTCTGTGAGAGTTCAACAGTCAACAGGGCAGGCAGAACCGAACCATTCACCTAAAACCAAGTGAAACCTAAATAGGAAAATCGTGGAGAAACCGCCAAACAATTAAGGCACAAGGCCATCTGTTAGTGTTGTCGTGCACCAAATGAACCTAGAATTCCTTGGAGGACGAGTCCATCGGACTGGGGGCCACAAAAGGCCACATAAGACCTGCCAAATGTCCAAAAGAAGTCCCACCACATACCACACTTAAAGCTATCAAACAGACTCAACGAAAATTAAAATCATAGCACTCTAATCTTTTTTCGGGTCCGACCAACTATCACAAACAAATTGCCATCATTGATTAACAAACTGAGATCCAATAGTTTTCATGAATATCAGGAGGACGAGAAGCATGAGGGTTAACTGCCAGATGAGGGTGGTTTTCTCTCACCTCGCTCCGCAACTTGTCACATGAAGAGTGGAATCAGAGCCAATCTCTAAAAAACCAGAAACGATTCGGACCCCGCCCAATATACCACTTGTGGTTTTGAAACGGTTATTTCATGGAAAAGACTAACACATCCTTTCACCATGTGAAGTCCTTCAATTCTGTCTAGCGGGTAGTTCTTAAGCCACTCCAGTCCCCCTAGATTCTCCTTCAAACACCAACTAAGCAATATGAAAATGGACACCCCAACCTGTGGTGCTATCCAAGTCAATCCTTTCATTATTCAATCAAAAGTACTCCAAACTTTTGAAATCTTCCAAACCAAAGAGGGTTAGGTTGTATAGGGTTCTCCATCCTCCCGCCTATCTTCTGAGTCCCTTCGATCCGTCATGTTAGTCCATAGTTCCATATCCTAGGTTGCCTGAGAGAGACAATCCTCCCACAATTTTCTTGGAGGTAACGAATCCTAGGCATACCTAGAATCCCTGTCCCTAGTGGTGACTCCTTCGTTTGCCAACTGATCCGCTAACATGTTAGCTTTCCTGTTCACATGAACAAATCTAACATTTTTAAGGGTTCACAAGTGAGAGTAGATGCGGTGAAAAACCTGCAGAAGCTTCCAGTGCTTCGACACTTTATCTGGAGAGGTTCCATTGCATATTTTCTTAGTCGCTCTGATAATGAATTTAGAATTCGCTTCAATTATAACATTGTGTGAATTTGAATCCACCAGGATTTCCAAGCATTGTTCTAATGCCATGAGCTCATCCATGTTATTAGTGGCCCTCCACAAGTGGCCATAGAAGATTTTCTGTATTTTCCTTTGATCATCACTTATAGCACCCCCAAAAGCCCACTAATCCTGGGTTGCCCTTAGATGCTCCATCAATATTAACCTTTAAGAAACCATAAGGAGGGGGCATCCAAATGTTAACACCTTTATTTATTAAGCTCACTTCCTTTATTATTCCTGGAGGACTAATGGACTGGAGACCCAAGTGAAGTATAATTCTCTCCTCTTGGGGCAGGGGAGGATCTTTTGGAAGGGTCCTCAAAAAAATTCTTACTATGTCTTTGAGCTGCCTTAGAATTTGATCAATTATGCATTGGGGCATGCTTGTTTTATTTTTGAAGATCCGACTGTTGTGCTCTTTCCCAAAATTTCTTTCCCAACATTCTAAATGACAAATCCTGGAACCAGAATCCAATCTTTATTAACAATCTCATTCCCTAAGAAGTTCTTCCTCCAGTTCTTTAGAGTGTTGGATATGTTGAGACTATCCCTATCAGTTTGTCTAAAAATAGAGGGCACCCAGTCCCACACCTTTGAAGTGAAAGGACATAGGTTGAGAACGTGTTCAATCGTCTCCTCATGTGTGCCACATAGGTAACATTTGGAAGGACCAATGAAGCCTTTCTTAAGGATATTCTCCCAAGTTAAGATCTTCCTTTGATGCACTAGCCAGATGAATAACTTTATTTTCATCAAATGTGGGCTTTGCCAAAGTTTCTTCCAGAATTGATCAGGAATCAGAAAGTTGAAACTTGTGACTTCCTATTTAGCCTATTTTTAGGTTAAAGTTACCTTCGATGTTCTTTCCCCATCTTAATTGGTCTGATGAGGAGGAAACCAGAATCCTTATATGCTCTAGATCCTGGGAGAGAGCATCTATCTTGGTCTTTAGTGGACTTTCATCACTATATCCTAGATCCTTCCACTTCCTCCACTTTCCATTATTCCTTCCCTGGTCCAAGAAATCTTTTACCAAAACCATACCTTTGCTATCTATGTCACTTTTGAGAGCTGCAAGTTCATCCCTATAAAGGTTGGGTTCCTATTACTAGTTGTCCTCCCAAAATCGAGCAAGGTCCCCTACTCGGATTTCCAAAAACATGTTGTTGAACAATACTTTTGTTATCCCAGACAAGGTTCCAAATGTGGGAGCCTCTGATTTTCCCTGACATTATATGTGATCCTTCTCCTGCCAATACTTAGCATACTTTTGTTTCCAAAGCTTAGCCCAGGGAGCATTTGGTTTCTTAATCCATCTCCACCAAAGCTTAGCTCCCAAAACTCTACTTAGGGTCTAAGGATCATGAAGCCCCAAGCCACCATGGCTCTTGGGCTTTCTGAGCTTGTCCTAGGCTACTAAAGCCCACTTCTTTTTCTCTTCCCCTCTACCCCACAGAAAGTCCCTTTGTATGCCTCTTATCTATTGCTTAATGCCTTGAGGAGCAGGAAGAGATGAAAACATGTAAATGGGAATGGCCTCCAAGACCGCCTATGTGAGCATGAGGCACCCTGCCAAATTTAGTAACCTGCTAGTCCATTTCCTAACCTTGTACTGAAGTTTATTTAATATTGGCTCCCACACTTTCTTGCTTATAGATTTGTTAGTAAGAGGAATACCAAGATACTTCGAAGGTAGTTGTTCCCTTTGAAATCCAAGAATTCTGGTAATGTTTCTTTGAATAGCAATATTAGTGTTAAAGAAAAAAAATTGGACTTGTTCAAGCTTGCCTCTGTGCCTGCTTCCATAGCAAAGTCATTTAAGATGTTTTTGATTGCTCTGGCTTCCCTGACTGTGGGTATACCCTGCAACATTGTATCATCCACAAATTGTTGATGAGTGTTTGCCTCTCCATCCACAGTGAGTTTGATACCCTGTAATCATCCTTCAGCATTTGCCATTTTTATCACTCTACCTAGCCCTTTCATCATGAGGATGAAGAAGAACAGTAGAACGGATCTCCTTGTATGAGCCCTCTAGAGGGTGTGAAGGTCCTTGATGGAGATCCATTAAGCAGTATGGAAAAGCTGGTCGTGGTAACTAAATCCATATCCCATCTTATCCAATTTTGGTCAAAGGCATAAGCTTTTAGAATTGCTCTTATGTAAGACCAACTTAGTTTGTCATAGCCTTTCGCTAGGTCCAACTAAATGATCATACCAGCTTGTTTGCTGCTTTTGAGAGAGTGTACCACCTCATGAGCTTGGATGATGTTGTCGAGGATTTGTCTTCCCTCCACATACCCTATTTGCTCCTTCGAGATGAGAGAGGGTAGAAGGGGCTTGAGTATATTGGATATTACATTGGAAATAATTTTATACCCCACATTACATAAGGCTATGGGTCGAAAACCAACCGGAGTCATGGCATTTTCCTACTTTGGGATAAGATCTATGAAGGATGCATTCAAAGCCTTCAGTACCCTTGTGGATCTTCTTGATTCTTCCACAACCTCGAGGATATCATGTTTGACAGTTTCCCAGCAGGATTTAAAGAAATCTACATTGAATCCATCCAGGCCTGGTGCTTTTCCATTTTTCATTTCATTAATCACTTCGCTAACCTCCTCTTCTGATACTAACTTGTTGAGATTGTAGTTGTCCTCTCTGGTAACTAGCTGAGGGATATACTGAGTGAAATGGTCAATGAACCTAGATCTGTCCTCCAGTGGCTCCTTTGCAATATTGTAGAAGTGATGTACAAGGACCGATTCCATATCATTATGAGATACAAGCTCAATACCTTGAGAATCTTTGATCTTTGTGATTTTGTTGTGTGCCCTGTGAGCCATAGTGGATTTATGGAAGAATTTTGTGTTTCTTTCTCCCTCTCTAATCCATTGTATCCTTGATTTTTCCTCCATAAAATTACCTCTTGTAAGCATCGATCCTTCCATTCTTCTTGCAAAGAGTCAGTTAGTTTTTGCCGCTCTTCGGTGAAGCCATCTGTAATATTAATCTGATTGATCTCCTGGAGCTTCTACTCAGTTTCTCTTTTTGCTTTGAAGATATCTCCAAATTCCTTTTTGTTCCATGCTTTAAGATGGGATTTGATATGTTTAAGTTTCTACTAGAGCATGAACATTTTTGTGCCTTGAATGTTCAACTCCTCTCTTCACCATTTATTAATGTTACTAGTGAATTTAGGGTGTGAGAGCCAGGCATTTTCAAACCTGAAAGGTCTATTTCTCGGTGTGCCCATAAAGGTGGCTTCTAGCTGTACAAGCCAGTGATCTAATCCTCCAAAGGGTAGAATGGAGGTTGTCATGGCGGGTCCTGTGAGAAGGAGGTCCTCTGAAATAATAAACCTGTCAAGTTTAGAAGCAACTTGAGAAGCCCCTCCCCTTTTGTTGTTCCAAGTGAAGGTTCCATTAATTGTTTCAGTGTCCACTAGTCCCATGTTCATAATGAAGTTCTGGAAGGCCATGGAGTCTCTGCTTAGCTATCTAGTGCCTCCTTTTTTCTCTGAAAAAGATCTTATCATATTGAAATCTCCTACAACAATCCAGGGAAAAATGGGTTGTCTTGCTCCTAGATCCTCCAGGGAGGTGAGAAGCTTGAGTTTTTCTTCTTGCTTTTGAGGTCCATAAACATTTGTGATCATGTATATCTACTTATCACCTATAGGTTGACATATCAAGGAAAGATAGTTCATGGATGCTTCAACATCTAGGATTCCAAATTTCTATGGATCCCACAATGTGAGAATCCCCCCCGCTGAGTTATTTGCCTTAACATCTAAATACTCATACTTGATTAACCACCTATTATGGATATTTATTGTCTTATCCAAAGAATATTTTGTCTCCTGAATAAAAACCATGTCTGGTTTTTATTCTTTCATTCTGTTACTTAGATTTCTTTTTCTCTTCTATTTCCTATTCCTCTAATGTTCTAGGTTGTGAGATTCATTAAGAAAGGTTAGTAAAGGAATAATTATTAAGATATTTCATCTTACCAGAGTTGATCAATATTTTTCCACATTTGTTCAGCATCTCATTCTGTCTTTTTCTTCCTCTTTTCCTACCTCAGTTCTTTAGGGATTGTGCCTATGAATTCTCCATCATATTGACCCCACTTGGCTCCTGGATTTCATGATTTCTTTTGACTCCAGCTCCCTTCACTTGTGATCTCCATAGAAAGAGCTTTTGTACTATGTCATAATCCTCATTTGGCAGGGAGTTCACTCCTATGTTCTTGCCTTGTTGCAGAAATTTCTCTAGATCTAGATTTTCCCTATCTAGAATCTCCTGTAGCTCATGGTCCTCTGTTCCTGCTTCACTTGGGGTCATCTCTTGGTCCCTACTAATCTCCATCAAGCTTGGTATATCATCCTTTTACTGGTTGTTTACTGTGAGATCCTCCATGTCAGCTACCTTATCTTGCTCCTTTGTTACATTCTCCAAGTCCTAGACTGTTTCCTTGTTCCCCTCTTCTTCCTCCAGGATCTTGAAGATGTTGTGTCTTGTATGTTTGTCCTCATTTATCTTCTTGTGTGGACGTTTCCCCCCTTTCCCTTTGCTCCCAACCTTGGTGAAACCTTCATGATCTCTATCCACATTAGTTTTCTGGTTACCTTCCATATTGATTGTGGGGCAGTCTCTAAATAGATGCCCATGTTCATGGCATTTGCGGCACCTAAATGGTATGTGCTGATAGTTCACAATCTGCACCCATTCTTCATCATATACTTCTAAAATTCTCACCTCCAGAAGGGCTCCAAATAGATCCATTTCCACACATATTCAGGAAAAGGAGGTATATTTTCCTTTTAGAGTTGCCTCTAAGATCTTTAGAAAATTCCCCAGCTTGTTGCCTATGGTTTTCAAAGGTTCTGGTAGCCAATAATCGAGAGGAAGGGAGTACAGTCTAATCCAAACTGGTACTGATGTGAATGTTTCATGTTCTAAGACAAAGTTCATCATCCATGGCCGCATGTAGAGTCTTGTCGCAGCATAGAATTAAGCCCCCCTTCGAGCACTTTGTCTTTGTCCTCTAGGCTTGTGACCACTACTATGAAGAAGCCCTTAGAGCCTAGATGTAAATGTATTTCTCCCTTTGGCTTCCAATGGCTCCTTATCCAGACATGTAACACCCTCTCTGTTAGCCATAACCCCATGAAATTGCATATGATTGCATGTTCTGTCATATGATCCCTATGTGCTTGTATCACTGGATCGCTCAATACGACCCTGGGAATAATGCTTGACTTGGGTTTGCAGACCCCAGTTGTCCTTATGGAAGTCAGTCTTTCACTGCTACCTCCATTCTCCTTCTCTTTACTTGTTTCCTATTGATTCCCTTCCTGATCCTAATCTTCGTTTTTTTTCCAGATTTCCCCTTGCTTCATGCTTCTGAAATCTTCTCCAGAGTTTTTTTGAAATGGTTCTTTCCCGCATCCTTACTTCCCTCTGTGACTGCCTGACTATAGGAGGAAGCAGCACTCCCCCCTGTGCACCCCACCATGGTACCCTTAGTCAAAACCCTAGCTCCAGCTCCAACCCTAGCTCCAGTTCTCGTTTCTTTTATTTTTCCTTTTCTCTTTCCATACCAAACAAAGAGTTGTCTTCTTATACATGAGTTAAGCACGAGGTCGTGTCAAATTTGGTGAAGTGATCCAACCAATTCATTGGCTTAGATATAGTGATTCACACGTATTACAATGGTGCTGAAAGGTACTCAGGGTCACTTGAAAGTAAACCTCCAATTGATCATGTGGAGGAGCGTTCAAGGGGTTGAGCTTGTTGCTCTGCCCTTGTGTGTACACCCAATCTACGACTACCCCCCCAAGTAAGATTGTTGCATTTGGTGAACATAGTGACTATGATCCTAGGGCTCTACCTAAGGTGACAGCAGAGGGAAGGTCCTGCTATACCTGGAATAGAGTTGGCTAGACTTACTTGGACTCTCTGGAGGGTAATCCTTGCTCGAATGGTTTATAGCATAATTACTTAAACCAGGTTGTTTCATTAAGCAAGTTGTCAAGGTAACTGGTCCAAATACTCATTTTCTATAAAACATTTCACCTTGATCTCTTCGATATTGGATTTCATCACCAACTAGAATATATTGATCTCTATGAAGAGTAAGTTTGTGTGGTTTGAACTCCTAGATTTTTAGCATGTGTTACTTTCTGTGTTGTTTTTTTACTTTTTAGATACTTTAGGTGTAATTTAGATATTGTGTGATTAATAATTTAAAAAAAAATCATTGTAATGGAACTACCAAGACATTCACGTAGGATACTCATGGATCCCCTTGAGTGTACACTAAGTCATTTAGAGAAGATTAAAACAGAAAAATCTAAATCATTTGAAACTGGAACTGCAGCGGAAACTGAAACTTCTACTATTATAGATTCTGATGTAAGAGGAAATGAAGTATATCAACCTATATCATTTACTATTTTAGACATTGAAATAATAGAAATTGAATTTAATAAAACTCAGAATTTAACATCACACTCAGTAGCAACTGATTTACAAATTACTGAAATTGTTCAAATTGAATCAGATATCAGAGAATCTTTCGATAGAAACCTTGTTTCGAACCAGATATTGATGAACTTGAGTCTGATATCTTGAGCCTAAAATTCATACACCTACTACAACACATATTCTCGATCCTCCACTTTCACCATGTGTGAAACTTATCATTACTGATAGTCTTCCGCCCAGTCTTATTGCCATTGAAGAACTTGTTTTGAATGAAGAGGAAGAACCTCTAGTTTCTACCAAGTGAACCTATAGATATCTCAAAAAATTTGTTTCGACCTCTTCACCCTGACCCTTGATATTTTACACCCTTGAACTTTTTAGGGCAATGGATTCTGTGTTACATGACTCCTTATTATATTGTGCCCGATTTTGACTGGTCCACAATGATTCCTAGAAGTGTTGTGATAGATACATCCATGTATTCCACTTCTCCATATTCCACATTGTATGGTGGCTTTTTACCACCTGGATATCACTCTCTTAGGAGCATATTCAAGAGCTTCTTCCTTGAACTCATCTTCAAACATGTCAATTGGTGTAATTAACCCTACCAATGAAGGTTTGGCATTTGAAAAAGCCATTAATATGATTTCTAGTAATGTTAGTAATCCAAAATCTAACCCAATAGGTGGTTATTATCCACCTAGGGGACAACCATTGTATCCTCCACCTGGAGGATAGCCTTTTGGTGGACTTACCCTATAGCTGGGGGGAAACCCCCTGCCGAAAACTACTTTAACTATGCTCAAATGCCTCAAACTAGTTTTGGTCAACCTGTTATGCCTCAATCTGCCTATGGAATGCCTCACCCTAGATTGAATACAATTTGGAACCCTTCTCATAGTCAATTCATGTTGCTTCTCAAGTGCCTTTGTATCAACCTGGCCAACCTCTTGAACAACCTATGCAGCAAATGCCTTTTGAAGGTATGTCTTCTCAAATTCAACCAACCATCCAGGCTACGTCATCAACATCGGCCCAACAATTGCTTCAAGAGTCCACCCAAAGTACCCATCAAACTATAGAGAATTTCACCATGGAAACGTCTATTTAGAACCCAGGTTCAAGTTCACTTAGAATGCCAATTCCAGGAGTATGACAAATAACTGTCCTTCTTACATCAGAGGTTACTATGCAACCTATTGTTCAGTCATTACCTTAGGCATCTGGTGTTCAATCCATTCCTACGTTTCCATCAGCACTTCAAATACCTGTTGTTCAGCCTAGTGTTCCATATATGCCAGTACCTTTTCAAGGGCTATCTTTCCAAAGTATACCCCAGAGTAAGTTTTTTCAAGCTACACCTTTTCAAACTCAATTTCTCCAAGGTCAACCCTTCTAAAGCCAACCCTTTCAAGAGCATTTTTTTCAAGGTCAAAAGGTTCATAATCTCACCTTCCAGAATCAACCCTACCGAGGTCATACATTTCAACACCCTATTCAACCACAATATGGTATGGCTCATTCTTTATACCCAAGAGGTATGCAGATTCCAGCTGCTCAGGCTATCCCAGGATATCTTGGATATCCTCCTCCTAGTATGAGACTCACCCCTCAAGGTTATCAATATCCATCGCAAGACCCCAATTGTGAGTTTCCTTTCATTACAACTTTGGATTTTCCTGACCTCTCTTGGTTAACTAATGATACACTTATTTATTTACCCTATTGGTCAGCTATTCCTACTAAGTTTCTCGGTGACATTCCTAAATTCTAAGGTAAGTCAACTGAAGATCCGTCCAACCATGTCATGACCTACCATCTTTGGTGTGCATCCAACTCATTTAATGATGATTATATTAGATTAAGACTTTTCCAATGAACCCTAATCGAGTTGGCAACCAAATGTTATGTAGAATTATCACACGCTTATTTCAACACATTCAATGCCCTTGCTACAACCTTTTTGACCCAGTTTTAGTTACCCGTTCAGTATGACAATGGAACTAAAATTTTGACTTGTTTAAAGCAGACAACGTCTACCCATATCTCAAATCACATTCGAATGGAAATGAAGATGTCACCTAGTTAAAGTTTACATTCCAGACCAAATTCTAGCTTAATGGTTTATAAAATCACTTTTACCAGTAATAACTGAAGACGTGGCCAAAGGGGGTGTTGTAACTGTACATCGGGTAATTTCTTGTGCTCAATATCTTGATCTTGTTTATACTCAGTCTAGTACTTTGTATGAAAAGGTACCATATTTACCCCGATCTACTCCAAATAATCCACCTCTTCCAAGATCACATGCTGCAGATGGCATGATTGGTTCTCTGAGCCAGAAGACTAAGAAAAAAAAACAAAAATTCTAAGAATGTTCAAGTTTTAGCTTTATCTGATTCACCTGACGAAGATCCTTCTCCCGCAATTACTTCCAAAATCAACAATATAGATTCATCTAATGGAAAAGGTAAGTCATCAAGGAAATAAGAAAAAGGGAAAAGGCAAAATTAAACAAGACAACCGCTCTAAGGAGAAATCATCCAAGAATGAACCATCTGACTAAAAGAGGAAACCTAGATATTCTTGCTTGATTTGTGAGGATGATCATTATTCTAAGGAGTGCCCTCATCGGGTCAAAGTTTCCAAATTCGTGGAAAATTTGCCCACATTGTTGTTTTGAAGCATCCTTTCTTCAAGACAGTAAAATGGTCTCTCAGGACCAATCCTCCTCACCCCCATCGACAGATATCATGATGATGTCTTTCAGAGTTATGGTAGCAACGAGATCCAACAATTACGCATCAAAGGGTCCTGTTGAAAATGGAGATGACTCCAGTTCATCTGGTGAAACTTCCACGTCTACTCCTTCTTATGAACCATTACACATTGAAAAACCAAATCCTGATATGGTAATTCGTCTGCCTCCTAAGGGTATGCTTCGTAAGTCAGCCTTTAATCCTCATGCGAGGTCTACACAAAATTATAACATCATTGGAGATCTGGCTATGTCACCTTTGGCCATGTTTTCCCTTGAAGTTATGCAAACTTGTCCAGTGCAAAGGAAATTATTATTATCAACGATAGGAATTGTAGATCCTCAAGAGTCCCATTTGATTGTTTTTTATATTAATAATCATGTCCCGCGTCTCCCACACCAATTGGATTTTCAGATACCAGTTTACGTCAAAACTTGACAAGTGTTTTGAAAAGTGATTTAAAAAGGAGCATTGACATGTATTATGTCCATTTCCTGTTGGAAAGATTTAGGTTCTCCAACAATCAATCAATATCCCATGACTTTGAAAGCCTTCAATGGAAGAGGTTTTCATCCGTATGGACTTTTAAATGATTTTCTAGTCGAGTTAGAAGGAAAAACATTTGCAATAGACATTGAGGTTGTTGATCATCAACTTGATTACAACATTTTGCTTGGTTGGAGCTAGACTTATGTTATGGTGGAAATAATCTCTTCATATTTTAGGATGATTATGTTTCTTCACAAAGGAAGAATTGTGAAGGTAGATCAATTATCCTATTATACCTCTAACCCCAATTCTACCAAAAGTATCACATTTGTTGGAAAATCCACCACCCCATATGAAGAATTTGGTGTTGGCCTGCTTAAAGACTCATCTTTGATGGGAACTTTCGCATTCCCTCCACCCATTCTTCTTCATAATGAAGCACAGATCAACATGATTACATCAAGTACTTTCAAAATGGGATATCCATGGAAAGTTTTGTTAGAATCAGAAATGATCTTATACGGTGATGAAATTCCTCGTAGTCCTTTTGAGTTAGCTTATGAGGCCATTCAATCTTTTTCAAACCCATCAACATTTGATGATGATCAAATGAATATTCTCATTTGTCACTCTTGGAGCCAATCTCTATGCTTGATCCTTTTAACAAATATTTTTTAACGGATGAAGGGATTATGGAGGTTATGACCTTGGATGAAATTTCATGGGACGATACTCATCATCATTCAACTTTCTTACCATCTTTTGATAAAATTTAGAATAATTTTTCATCATTATTTTCATGTGAGATCCTTAGCGATCCTCAAAATCTAATATATACCTTTTCTTCCAGTTCTGAACAGAATTTAGGGAACATATCAACAAAAGTACCTATCAATATCTCAGTGAAACCTAGAATAATATTAAAAATATTCATATAGGAGCCTCTTGTTCGTTAGAAGAGATTTAAACTTACAACGCCCTATTTTAGGATTTCCGTAACATTTTTGCCTAGTCATACAAAGAGATGCTAGGAATCGACCCTAGCATTATTGTACATGAAAAAAAAACCTATTCGGATGTTAAGCTAGTTAGGCAATGATTACATCCTATACATCCGTGAAAAGCTGTTGCTATCAAAACTGAGGTTGAGAAATTGTTGAAAGCGGGAATTATTTACCCTATTCCTTTAATCGATTGGGTATCAAATATTGTGCTTGTTAATAAAAATAAAGGAACCATTCAAGTGTGTGTTTATTACTGATATATCAATAAATCTTGTCCCAAGGACAATTATCCAACTTCGTATATCGACCAAATTGTCGATGATTGTGCCAGAAATGAAATTTTTTCCATTATGGATGGATTTTCTAGCTACAATCATATAAACATACTCCATGTAAATCAATATAAAACCACATTTATATGCCCATGGCAGACTTTTTCTTATTGCAAACTCCCATTTGGCCTAAAAAATGTTGGCGCCACTTTTCAACGATAAATGTCTTACGCATTCCATGATGTCAAGAATATTGTTTAGCCATATTTAGACGACCTCCCGGCTTATTCCATGAAATGACAGGATCACCCAATTCAATTAAAAGTGATTTTCATTAGGAGTAGGCATTACAATATTCACTTGAATCTGCACAAATGTGTTTTTTGTGTGCAATCCAATTGTTGTATAGGTTTCATTGTTTCAAAGGAAGGAAATTGTGTCAATCCTCTCAAGGTAGAGGCAATTTTGAATTTTTCTACTGCTTCTAGCCTAACTCAACTCCAAAGTTTGCAAGGGAAAGAAAATTTTTTGCGTAGATTCATCCACAATTATGTTGAACTAACACAAGGTTTTACTCAACTATTGAAAAAGGGTATTCCTTTTTTCTAGGATGAACTTGGTGATAAATATTTTGATGCATTAAAGCATGCACTAACTAATGCACCTTTATTGCATCCACCTGATTATCATCGAGACTACTTTATGTACTTAGTTGCATCTGATGCCACCATTAGCATGGTGTTAGTCCAAGAGGATGATTCTAGCAGTGAACACGTGATTTACTATTTGAGTAGGAGTCTCAATAAAACTGATATTAAATACGCACATGTGGAGAAGCTAGCCTTGGGAGCTATTCAACAATTCCGTCACTATATACTTCTCCAAAAAATGATTGTCATCTCAAATTGGAACCCTATGAGGTATATTCTCATGAAGCAACTTCTTGGGGAAAATACTCGAACTGGATAGTCATTTTACAAGAGTTTGATTTGGAATTTGAAAAATCCAAATCAAAGAAATCCTTGATTTTCACCAAATTATTGTGTGACTCCCCCCATACTAATATAGAAACTATAGAAGAAGATTTTTTTGCTAACAAATCTTTCTTTTTTAATAGTGTGTTTGATCTGTGGTATGGAGACATCATTATATATCTCAAAACACAAACATTTAGGTCTGAGTGATCCAAAACTAATCATTGGTGAATCTGATACAAATCCCAACAATACAACATTATTGGAAACATTCATTATCGTCATGGTGTCAATTCTATATTCCGATGTTCTTTAACTCTTGAAGAAGCTAAAAAAACTTTGAATGACTACCACTCTCAAGCATGTGGCAGTCACATGTCTGGGTATGCTACTGCCCAAAATATATTACATGCTGGCTATTTTTTGTTGTCAATGTTTAAAGACTGCATCACTATAGTTTGAAAATTCCATAATTACCAAATTTATGATCGCAAAATGCGAGCACCTCCCACTCCTATTCACCCAATCGTTGTTGTTGGTCCTTTTGCTAAATGGGCATCGACTTCGTCACTTGTAACCCTCACTCGGTCGGGGTGGGGGGGGCATGGATATATCATCCTTGTAGTCGATTACTTTACAAAATAGGCCAAGTTGATGCCTACATATACATACGACGATGAAACTAGAACTATTTTCATTTTCAATCATGTGATTGCTCGGTTCGGCATACTACAAGCTATTGTCACAAACCATGGTAGTCATTTTCGCAACTTTATGATGGTCAAACTATTTGTGCAAATTGGCCTCTGCCATGATAGCTCTACTCTATATTATCCACAAGCTAATGGTTAGGTCGAAGTTGTCAATAAAGCTTTAACCAATATGATTAAATGGATAGTTGGTATCCATAAATGAAACTGGAACTCTATGCTCTTTTCAACATTGTGGGCTTACCGCACTACTGTAAAAATATCGAGACGTTTTACCCATTTTCAACTTGTTTATGGTTTGGAGGTCATATTACCTATTGAATGTGAAATTCCATCTCTTAAATTAGCTATCAAATTATTACCTGCTACCTCTGCAGACGAAGAACACCTTGTACACCTAGCCCATCTAGATGAAATTCGTCATAATGTTGTATTGGCTAGCAAAGCTCACCAAAAATGTGTCAAAGCCCAATATGATTAAAACATTAATCCTCTTACATATTCAGAAGGTGACCTAGTCTTGGTATATGATCAAGCTCATGACAAGCTAAGTGCAGGGAAATTTGATGCCATGTGGCATGGCCCTTACATCATAAAATGTGTATTAGCTAAAGGTGCCTATGAGATGATTGATTATGATGGTTTTCCTTTTTGAAATCCCAGAAATTGTCTTTACCTAAAGTGATCTAATAATCACCCTATGAGTGACCTCAATTAAAGATTTATTAAATGAAGGTATTACAGACCCATGTGTTGGTGTGTGTGTCTATGTTATTTAAGCAATGGATCGATCAGATTGCCAATACATAGACAATTGAATGGAAAGATAGCAGAGAAATACAGTAAGCAAATACAAGAACACAAGAAATTAATAAGGAGTTCACCCTATTCTCCAGGGCTACATCTTCAGTCCAGCTTCAATGGTGGCCTTATTTTATTGTGTTTCAAGCAGAGAATTACAATGCAAGAGCTCAATACAAGTTACCTGAAATAGACTTGCTTGATAGGGTGGTTCTTGGATTCCCCAAGCCACTAGAGTGCATAGACTCGATGGCTATCAGTTCCGTGACCTTTTGGTCTATAATGGAAAGAGCCCAATGTGGTGCTCAATCCAGACAAATCCCCTCTAGGATGGCTTAAATCCCTCAAGCTCTCTGGTGCTTGACGCTACCTTTGGTCAGCTCGGCCCTCTGTCCTCTTCTGCTTTTGCTTCACTGTCATTTCCCCTATGTTTCGTCCTCCTCTCAGGATTCTGGTTCCCCTGTCTCTTTCTCTGACTGTGTATTCTATCTCTGTTCATGGCTTTAAGCCATTCGTTTCCACTTTTGTTCAATTCCTCTTCCAATTCCCATCAGATCGCCTACTACAGCTTTGCTTGGAGTTCCCCGTTCAACGTCATCATCAGGCTCACAGGGAGTGGCCACATGTCCTCCTGCAGCTGTGCCAATTCACTTCGTCAGTTCGATTTTTTGTTACATCGTGGAACAAGTCTTCTACCACCTTGGCAATCAAATTGGATGTCAAATATTTACAAATTGGGGCTTAATCCTCCATCGATTCCTCCATCAGGCGCGATCTCAGCCGTTAGATCTGGATCCCCCAGATCTGACACCATTCACTAGTCCCGCGCGGTTGACTAGCTCGACCATTAACGCGCGATCAGTGGCAGTTTTCTCTCTCCTCTGCTTGCCACACATCGACCGCTGAGTGGGATCGCTCCATTTTCTCCAAAACTGCTTACCGTTTGAGGGCGCCCCAATCAATACCATCGGTTTTTTAGAGTGCAGGTTCTGCGTTGTCCTTTAGTGCTTTTTCACTTTTCGCCCACGGTTCTCTGGTTCCCCATGCGTCCAAGTGCTCAGGGCTTCTCTATTTCGGTCCTTTCACCCAGTGATGCATGATTAGTGCTAAGCGCTAATCACGCATCAAAATCCACCTCTGTTTCCCAATCTGGGGCTCCCAGGGGCTAATTCACCCTCCCGCGCAGTCTCCATGGGCCTCGGTCAGTGCGCTTTGACCGGGGTCCTCGTTGTTCCACACGGGCTACCATGGCCACTGGTTCATGGTGTTTTTGATCATTGTTTTGGAATTTTTAGAAGTTTTTCCTGACTAGGTATAGCCATGGCTTTGTTTAATCTCTCTTTATGGATCAAATTTAGATCACGACCTTCCCACTGAAAAGCTTTTGGACTACTAAAAGTTGGTTTTCTTTCAAGCATCGACTAAGTGAAGGTACTGTTGTCTCACTTGCCCAATCTCAATCCACTTGGCACTGCTCGGCTTCGAACCTTTGAGTCTAATTTAGAGGTACTCATCATCCCCTCTGTGCATAGTCCTTACCTTCCTGTCCAAGACTATTTCTTCCTACAATTCACTAAGATATTCAGGTAGCAGGTCATCAATAGAAGGCAATTGACTTTGCTCTTCAGGATCCTCAACCATTGAAGGTTCAAAAAATCTCAAGCAATTTGCATTTATGACTTAATAGATGTGCATGTAAGCTAGTAGATCGAGGTGAAAATAATTTTCACCAATCTTCTCAAGTACCCTAAAAGGTCTGTACCTGACAGGTTTTAGCTTTTTACCTTCACCTTGCATCCTGTCCTTGCTGATATATAGCCAGACCTGGTCTCCATCTTGAAAACTATGCTCCATCTTATGCTTGTCATACCTAGCCTTGTATTTGGCTTGGCTCTTTTCCAGCTGTTCCTATACTGCTTGGTACATCTCCTAGATCTGTTCAATGAACCTAGTTTCCTTGTCCACATCACTGTGTCCACCAACCATGGTATCTTTACCAAAGACAAAATCCAAAGGAGACCTTGGTATGAAACCAAAATAGGTCTCAAAATGAGATCTTTGTGTAGAAGAATGTTTTGCTCTGTTGTAAGCATGCTGCAGATAATACAAATGTTCATCCAAAGCTTAGGATTTTTGCTGCAATATCCTCTGAGTAACTGGATCACTATCTTATTAACTACTTATGTCTGGCCATTGTTTTGTGGATGAAAAGTTGTGCTTTTCTTCACTTGGGTGTCCATCAGCTCCCACAGACTTGACCAAAACTTCCCCACAAATCAGGTGTCTCGATCAGATACAATAGAAGTGGGTAATCTAAAATGAACCCATACATGTTCAAAGAACAATTTTGCAGTTTGTTCAGCTATAATCTGTTTATTACAAGGTATCAAAATACACATTTTCTTGAACCTATCCACAACCACATATAGATAATCATGACCTTTTCTAGACTTAGGTAGTCCTCCAACAAAATCCATGGAAACACTTTCCCAAGGATGAGAAGGAACTGGTAAAGGAGTGTACAATCCTAGTTTTCTATTACTGGGCTTGCTTTTAGCACATAGTACACCCTCTTACATATCTACAAACTGTTTCATTCATTTTCAGCCAATAACAAAATCTTTGCAACTGTGAAATTGTTTTACTTACCCCAAAGTGACCTGATATCAGAGAAGTGAGTCCCTCTCTAATTATCTTTACTCTCTCTATTTGTGGAATGCAGATTTTCCCACAATGATATAAGAGTTGGTCCTCCACATGATAATCCAATTCTTCTACCTTTTTGCCTCAACTCAAAGTTGCATATACATCTTGAAAGTCTATATCTTGAGCATATTGTTCAATGTAGCTTTCATGTAGTATGGAATTATGCTTAAGTACAGTAGATGCATTTATAATGGGCCTAGATAACATGTCTGCAACTTTGTTGTGTATGCCCTTTTTATATCTGATGACTAAATGAAACTGTTGTAGAAAACCCATCCATATGTAATGTCTCGATTGCTGCAACTTATTTTGGGAGTGTAGATATTGAAGTGGTTGATGATCAGTATGCATTACTGTCTCTTTGCCCATTAACTAATGTTTCCACTTTTTCACACTGTAAACTAATGCATACAATTCTTTATCATATGTAGGATAGTTAACTACTGTAGGATTAAAAATCTTAGAATGATAACATATGGGTTTATCGTGTTGTGTCAACATTGCTCCCATGGCATCGTCACTGGCATTTGTTTGGATCTCGAATGGTCTTTGTAGATCAGGCAGTGCTAGTACATGTGTTGTACTAATCTTTTCTTTCAAGGTGTCAAAGGCTTTCTGA
This sequence comes from Pinus taeda, assembly GCA_000404065.3. Taxonomy (NCBI): domain Eukaryota; kingdom Viridiplantae; phylum Streptophyta; class Pinopsida; order Pinales; family Pinaceae; genus Pinus; species Pinus taeda. The sequence continues at coordinate 131,421 of APFE030118326.1, forward strand.
TGTTTGCCTCCCCACTGAAACACCATTTTCAATCCTGTCAAAGCATGTAAGGGAGCTGCAGTTGAGGAAAAGTTAGAAATGAACTTCCTCCAATATTGTGTTGCTCCTAAGAACATTCTCACTTCTGTAGCAGACTTGGGTTTAGGCCAGTTTACAATGACTTCCACTTTAGAGGGATCTATTTTCAATTCACCACCCCCTACTATATGACCCAAATAATTTAGAGATGTTTTGCCAAACTCACATTTGGAGAGTTTAACATAAATTTTTTCTCTTTCCAAAACATCTAATCTCTGCTTGACATGCTTTAAGTGTCCTTCCCATGTTTTACTAAAAATCATAATGTCATCCAGATACACAATAACAAAATCATCAAGAAAAGGCCTGAGTACATCATTCATTAATCTCATGAAAGTAGCAGGGGTATTGGTCAAGCCAAAAGGCATAACCAACCACTCATATAATCCCTGCTTTGTTTTGAAAGAAGTCTTCCATGCAGCTTGCTTTGCAACTCTGACCTGATGGTATCCACTGTGCAAATCCAGCTTGGTGAAATAAACAACTTCCTTCAATTGATCTAAAAGATCATCTATGTGAGGAAGGGGATAACGATTTTTTATTTTTATCTTATTCAATGCTTGTTAGTCAATGCACATTCTCCACGAGCCATATTTCTTTCTCACCAAAACGATTAGTGACCCACATGGTGATGTGTTAGGCCTGATGAACCCCTTCTCGAGCAACTCCTGCACCTGCTTCTTGATTTCAACATTCTCTAAATCAGACAACCTATACATTCCAATGTTAGGTAACGGAACATCTTGCTGCAAAATAATACCATGTACTATTTCCTTTTTGGGTGGCAGACCTTTAGTTTCCCGAAACAAAACATCATATTCTGAAACAAAGTTTTCTATATCAGCTTGCTACTGAGCATTACAGCCCTCAAATACATTATTTTTATCAGATTTCTTTTCCTTTACAACCATTAGTAAGAATTGTTTGAATGAATTTATCATTCTTTTCATCTGCCCAAAATTTATGAGAGTATAATCATTCTTGAGCTTGTGAGCTCTTACAAAGTATTTGATTCCATCTTTAACAAGTAGATACCTGTTCTCAACTCTATAGAAAATAGCTTTTATATCATACAAGTAAGGACTTCCTAAAACAATTCCACATATATCCAAAGGAATTATGTCTAACTCAACCTCATCTACAAATGTTGACCCAAAAGAAAACTTGAGTTTGCACTATCTAGTAACTTGTAGGTGTGCTTTATCATTCAACCATCCTAATGGGTATGGTTTCTTGTGAGGTGTAGTTGTTAATCCCAATTTCTTTGCAATTGCTTCAGAAAGCAAATTTACTTGGGAGCCATTATCAAACAAAGTATCAATCTTTTGATGTTTGGAAATAACTCGAATATGGAAAAGCTCATGTCTTTTTCTCTCATGTTCTTCATCAATAATAGTTTGAGCATAATTACGAATAGATGCTTTAGAATTCTTACCATTTATACCTATAGCTACAATGATTTTTTCATCTCCCGAGTGTAACCCCAAATCTTTCTGAATAGTTGTAGCAATCTTCTTCTTCTTGCCCTTAGACTTCTTAGGTCTCAGCTTTGGATGCAGAATCCAACAATGTTGATCATCATGCTCCTTCTTTTTACAGTGATTTCATGAAGCTTTGCCTTTCTGTGCAGTGTTAGCCTTCCTTGCTTTCCACTTTTGCTTTCTTTTCTCCTTGCTCTTACTTATAGTGGGTTGGGATGGTCCCCAAACTTCTGGATTTCCATTCTTTCCTCTAGCCTCTAGATGAGTAGCTTGTACAGATACCTCATCTATACTAGTGGGATTGAACATGAGGATGGTATGCCTCATGTAGCTATGTAGACCACCAATGTACTTCAAAAGAGTCTTTGGTGAGTCTAATGAGATCCCTAGAATCAATGCTCTCTTTCTAATTTCTTGAGTGTACCCTTTCACACTTTGCCCTTTCAACTGCTGAAAAGTTTTCCAACTCATCATGGCTTATTGCATGTAGGCCAATGGATAGAATTGCTTCTTAATTGAAAAACAAAGTCACTCCAGACAGAGATAGTCTTCCCATGTCTTTTCATGTCAACTTGGGTTCTACCTTCCCACTAAACCAAGGTAGTGCCTCCTAGGCATAGGCTTGGCAGTTGAATTTTGCTCTTGTCTGAGTCAATGTTTTGCACTTTGCAATACACATCAATTTGTCTAATCCAATTGTCCAACTTTTCAGCATTTAGCTCTCCATCATATATAGGCAAATCAAATTTAACATCTGGCTTGATCAAAGATGCTTTCTTATTATGCACAGGGCTATTATGAGGTGTGAGAAAGCTTTCCTCTTTCCCCTTTTCTTTTGAGTGGTCATGGGAATGAGACTCATCTTCTTCTTTTTCTTGTTTAGAACCTAATGAATCTTCATCCTTATGCTTTCTAAAGTCCCTATACATTTCTTCTACCATACACTTTATAGCTAGGAAACTCTCTATGAATTGAGAGTCTAGCCCCATAGAACCTTCCTCTGACATTGTCTTCCAAGGATAGACTCTCCCAATTTCAGGATTAGTTTTGACCAAATCTCCTTCTCCTAATTTGAGCTTTGATCTAGTGAGCATTCAATAGCTAAACCAACACAAGCTTGTCTAACCTTGCATCCTAAAGCTCTGATACCACTTGATCTGATAATCACCCTATGAGTGACCTCAATTAAAGATTTATTAAATGAAGGTATTACAGACCCATGTGTTGGTGTGTGTGTCTATGTTATTTAAGCAATGGATTGATCAAATTGCCAATACACACACAATTGAATGGAAAGACAATAGAGAAATACAGTAAGCAAATAAAAGAACACAAGAAATTAATAAGGAGTTCACCCTATTCTCTAGGGCTACATCTCTGGTCCAGCTTCGGTGGTGGCATTATTTTGTTGTGTTTCAAGTAGAGAATTACAATGCAGGAGCTCAATATGAGTCACCTGAAACATACTTGCATGGCAAGGTGGTTCTTAGATTCCCCAAGCCACTAGAGTGCACAGACTCGTTTTCCTACTAGCTTCGTGACCTTTTGGTTTACAATGGAAAGAGCCCAATCTGGTGCTTAGTTAGGACAAATCCCCTCTAAGAGGGCTTGAATCCCTCAAGCTCTCTGGTGCTCGACGCTACCTTTGGTCAGCTCAGCCCTCTGTCCTCTTCTACTTTTGCTTCACTGTCTTTTCCCCTATGTTCCATTCTCCTCTCGGGATTCTAGTTCCCCTATCTCTTTCTCTGACTGTGTATTCTGTCTCTGTTCATGGCTTTAAGCCATTCATTTCCATGTTTGTTTATTTCCTCTTCCACTTCTCATCGGATCGCCTGCTACAACTTCGCTTGGAGTTCCCCAATTGGCATTATCATCAGGCTCATAGAGAGTGGCCACATGTCCTCTTGCAACTGCGCCAATTCACTTCATCGGTTTGGTTCTTCCGTTACGTCATGGAATGAGTCTTCTGCCACCTTGGCAGTTAAATCAGATGTCAAATATTTACAAACTGCGGCTTAATCCTCAGTCGATTCCGTTTCCTCCATCGGGTGCGATCTTAGCCGTTAGATCTGGAGCCCCCAAATCCGACATCGTTCGCTCATCCCACGCGGTTGACTAGCTCGATTGTTAACGTGCAATCAGTGGCGGTTTTCTCTCTCCTCCACTTGCCACGCGTCAACTACTGAGTGGGATCGCTCCATTTTCTCCAAAATTGCTTACCGTTTGAGGGCGCCCCTATCAACACCACCGGTTTTTCGAAGCACGGGGCCCGCCTTGTCCCTTAGCACTTTTTCACTTTTCACCCTCGATTCTCCAGTTCCTCAGGCATCCGAATACTCGGGGCTTCTCCATTTCAGCCCTTTTCACCCAGCGATGCGTGATATCAAAATCCACCTCTGTTTCCCTATCTAGGGCTCCCAGTGGCTGATTTGGCCTCCTGCGCAGTCTCCATGGGCCTTAATCAACGCGCTTTGATCGAGGTCCTCGTTGTTCCACGCTAGCTGCCATTGCCACTGGTTCAGGGTTTTTTTGATCATTGTTTTCAAATTTTTAGAAGTTTGTCCCGACATGGTATAGCCATGGCTTTGTTTAATCTCTCTTTATGGATCCAATTCAGATCATAAAGAAATATTTTGCATAAAATTTTTACACTTTATTTGCAGATGTCGACATTTTCTCTGACTTACATTGGATTTGCTGATGGTGCTAGTCGTAGTACTCGGAATTTATCTTTCGCAGCCCGAGTTATCTATTCACCGAGTAACGAGCTAGTTTCTATTCATGGGATATGTCTCGGTCAAACAACGAACAATATAATAGAATATAGCATAGTAATTGAGCTATTGGCTAATGCCATCACATTTGGTATCCAATGTTTGATTGTTAAGTTAGATTCATAGCTCATAGTATTACATTTAAATGGTATCTATTCAGTTATGAGTCAAACCATGTTAAGGATTTTTTTACGAGTCCATCTCTTGGAAATATGATTTGATTATATTGAATATCAATAGATTCCGAGATATTTAAACACATTGATAGATGCATTGGCAAATCATGTGTTAAATAGACATTTGCAACATTTGTAAATTAAAAACAATATTCATTCATTCATTGATCGAGATAAACATAGATAAAAGTAGCAGATTTTTCATTAAAATAGAGTTTGGGTGTGTCTACAAACATGTTATCCAAGGAAATAAGGCCTGTGGCCTTTTATTTTCTGAATAATATAGTCTTCAAAAGGTCAAAAATGGTCCTAGAAACTAGAATAGCTAGGCATGGTGATGCTCATTATAACACATGATAGCATGAGAAACTTGGCACTACAAACATCTAAGTGGCCCAGGAATCCCAACTACACGCCTCTAATAGGTGTGTGGAATGTCATCAAATCCAGTCTCTGGGATGTTGGTAGCCAACCTCTCAATTTTGTGCTCTAAGTCTGTTAGGATGTCATCTGCCTCTAGGTTCACTACCGCGACAACTATAGGATGCTCATCCTGTCTATCGTACCATCTCATCTCAACTAGTCGGGTTGGACCGACATTTGCACATACATTTCAGACAATTATCCTTTGAAGACAAAAACACTTAAAAATTAAACAACTTCGAAAATATGCAAAAATGAGAAAATATTACCTAGATCACCCCACTGAGCCCCGACTGGAAGTGGGATATCAGGGTCACCTCTGTAATCGATCCCGGTATACAGAAAGTCCTTGATAGGAAAAGTCTTCTTGTTCAACTAGTCAAAAAAATATGTCGTATACCTCACTACAGGATTGTCACCACCATGGTGTGCCATCAGTGGAAACCGCCTCATCAAGCATGGATCCCTCAAATCCCCCTCATCTGCATGAATCTGTCGTGGCTGAAGAATAGGAACCCTTTTTAGGGAAAAAACAACTAGAATGGCACTATAACACAAATTTTTCAGTTTACCATTCTTGCACCTAGTCAGCTAGCCCTTCATATTTACCACAAATTCCTCGCACTAGTTGTATACTGTGGTTTCCCAGCATTCCATGGAGTCTACATCTGTGCCCAGGTGACTAGATGGAGGGCAGCACTGCCACACAGTTTACAAACAGTGAAAGCAATGCTCCTTAAGGATAAAAGTTCGATATACTGAATTTCAATCTGTCCATGTTTGGATGGTGCACCCCTGCAAAAGCACCATAAGTATCCATCAGTAGTGTCTCCCCCTACTCTTGATCCAAAAAGTGAAATATTGGCTCCCCGATGAGATAAACCAGTCAGAAAATATGTCATCGGCATCAATGGTGAGGTGATAATCAGCAATCATGAAACACTATTCTTAGACATTCTAGGTCCTCACCAACCATGTCATCAAATCTACCTAGGCTTCCATCCCAGGGATTAGCCAGTATTTCAAGAGGTCACAATTCCCGAGAGCCTGCAAAGTGGATGGATCCGCCAAAGCAGCCACATCATTGGCTTCATGTTGTCTCTCCATTAAATTTTTGAGCAAGAAAAATGACCTGAAATGACCATTTTAAAGCAGTCAGAGTCTTTCTCAAAACTCATTTCATGTTTTTTAGGCTCCAAAGCTTGTTTTAAAAATATCCCACGACGCTTGCGCAACTGCCCTTTTATGGATACGGTGTAGCTGCATGGAAATTTCTAGCGGAATTCCGCATAGGCCGAGAATTTTGTATGGAAAATTTTTTCGGCCTGCATGGGACCAATTGATAAAAACCCGTGCAAAGCTGAGAGAACATTTTTGGAAAACATTTTGTCCCAAAAAGCCAAATGAAAGCTTAAAATGAAAAAAATAAATGGATAGAAAACTAGGTTATGGAAAGATCTTCTACCTGGAGGAAACGTCGCGTGATTTCATCCACCGGTTGGCTTAGAATCAGTCCCTGAATTTTTATGCTAAACACCCCTCTCTCTGCTCTGAACTGGTGAAAATACAAATGGTAAAAATAAATTAATTTTTCCCTCTTTTATAAGTTTTTTAAGCTAAAAAAATATCATTTTTATATTTTGAATCTTTTTAAGATGGAAAACATGTGTTTGAGCAGTTATGATGGGTTATTGAGTTTGAGTGTGCAAGATCGTTTATGGAGTCAAGATAAATCATTTTTGACATTTCAGCATACTTTTATCATTTTTTATGCTCTATAAAAAATTACAAAAAGTGAAAAATTATGAAGTATTCTTTTAAGCCCTTTCCAGACTTTTTCAAAAAATGAAAAGATTGCCGAGTACTTTCTTGTTCGAACTTGTAAAAGCAAATGAACAATTGTCCACTCAGTATAAGTTTACCCCTTTTAAGGACTAAGCCATGACTTCTTACGAAAAAGGTACATGTTAATCGAACATGGTCAATAGAGTTCCCTCTTTTATTACTTTTTCCTTTTTCAGACCTGAGAGAATAAACTAATGAAAAAGAACCTGATGGAGTCTACTTATGTTTTTCTTCTAACTCTCTAAAAAGGAAAACGTTGAGCTTTACTTTCTCTAGGCTCGTTAAAATTTTACAGTTAAAGAGCTAAATGAGTTTTACTTTTTGTCTTTTTCAAATCTCTTAAAATAAAATGACATCGAGTTATACCTTTACTGGACTCGTTAAAATTAAACAATATAGGACTCGTTAAGCATGACGAGGCCGAACCATTCCTTCTCAAGGTTTGCTAAAAATACTTCGATGGACTCATCTGAAGGAAAAGCTTATAGTCCAAGCATATTTTATCCTCCTCAAGCTTGTAAAAAATAAAGAGGTAATTGCAACAATGATGGGGGGGGGGGGGGGGTGGCGGGGGCGGCGGCGGTGGGGGGGGCGCCGGGGGGGAATTGACGAAGGTGTCCATTTTACATCATCAATTAAAGGGTAGCATGTTTCTCTTGAACACAACACTCCGTCACATTCATTTCTAGGTTTGGAAATCCATTTGCCTTATAGTTAATCAAACCTCATTGAAATTCTTCATGGTTTTGGGTATTATTGTTGAGTTAAATGTTGCCAAATAATTATAGTGTCATTATGTGTTCAAGAGAAGTTCAACCTTGGTTCAAATCCTTTTGCAAAATCTTTGCCTTCATTTGCATCAACCATCCTTGAGTCAGTCCTTGCAATTATTTTCAAAACTTGATATAATATTTTGTGTTGTAGGCTTTCCTATGACAAATCACTTCCTATCGACTTCAACTCATCATCTAGGAAGCTGATTTAGAAACCTTTAGTACCTTGAATCCTGTATGCCTTAATGGTAGGTTTTTCAATTTCGATTATAGGTTCTCATCATTGGCCTTCGACCAAATGATTCTATGAGTGTTTGATTTCAGATCACATATTCGCACTTCATAGATTCTACTGGGAGTACCTTGAGAACCATTTTCATTATTCATGGTTTCTCTCATGCTTGTTAATGGTTCACATCATTGACTGCTAATCAAGTGGTTTTTTCCATTTTCTACTTTAAGACATTCACTCGCATGGTTAGAATCGTACGATGGATCGAGAGATGGAGATCAAGACCTTGGATCTAGTTTCATCAATCCAGGTTGCGAGGAGATTTTATATTCATGATTATATAGATAGATGGTTGTTTCCATGTTGTGTCTACCATCTATATGATCTTAGTTTTTCCATGCTTTTTCATTGAGTTCACTTTACTCAGTATGGGAATGCCTACCTCAAAGTTGATTTTTGATATATATTTTGCATTATATTCCCTTGAATGTTCCTTACAGGTTTTCAACCATTGCCTATGATATGATCCTTGGAATGATAAAGTGCTTCAATCTTTTAAACTTGTTTTTCAGACTTCACACTTTAGGGGGCAATCTATTACACATCAATTTGTCACCATGACACTTGATCATTTTATGGATATTATTACCATCCATGAACATGTTGAAACTGTCTCCCTTAGAAGTCCAACAACTCAAAATATGTTAAAGTCCATGAGAAATTTGGGTTAAATAGCTCTCACACCTTGTTAAGTTCCACCTATGCCAATTTCTCTAGTGTTTCCCATGCATGCACTGAAATTTACTCTGAGAACAGCACAGAGCTATGCTTCGTCTATGACTATAAACTTGCACAGGTGAATTCTAGAAAGTAAAAATAAAAATTACATTCTAGAAACCTAGTTGGTTGAATATTTCCCAAATGAAAGCTTCCATGTGATGACTATTCAAACTATAACCCTCATAAGATGCACCTCCATCCCTTTTCTCATGGTAACCTAATCGTTCACTAAAGGAGGTTCATCTTCTTCTTAGGGATTTGAAACTTCCCCCTCTTTGATCTATAAAAGGACTAGAGGGTTGAGGGATGAAGGAGGTCAAAATTTAGAGAATACGAACCTATGCTACTAGTTTGAGATTGGAGAGCTTGTTATCTAAGGAGGAGATTGAAGGCATTCGGGAGGGACCTCATGGCATCAAGGCGAAGGTTGTAAGGTTCCTCTTATCTTCTGATTGATACAAATGAGCACTTTCTCCCATTGATTTTGTCTTTTATGAATGATGAATAGTTTGCAATTGGTTATTATGTTCATTAAGGCAAGTTCAATCCCTAATTTCCTTGATCATTAGGCTAAGTTGTTTGAATTACTGTATCACATGTGCTTTTGATCCCTTTTATGGTTTATGTTTGTAGGTTCTACTAAGCATTGAAGAGCTGCATCAAGTCACAACCAGGGATCTTCATCAGGGATTTCATGAAACGGGTAAGAGGTCTATCTATTAGTTAGACTACTTGTAATTTGATTAAATTCAACTTAGGGAAAGAGTCAGTTCATTTTCCATTATTGTTTCTAGTTTCCATTTAGGATCTAGGGAGATTGCTCTTGTCTGTAAGAGGGGTTGTCTAGTGTAACAGTCTGTCAGCGAACAGTTATTTTCAATCAATCCAGTCAATAAAGTTTTCCAGTTTGGTAGTTTGTATATCAATTTTACACATTGTGTCTATTGCCCAATGGATAGTCATTTGGTCTGTGGTGTCATTCGTGGCATCTCACAGGGAGGCTTCTATCCCCAATGGAGCCAATGTTAGATTAGGTTAATTTATTAGTCGAAGGTATTCAATCTATTATTTTGTTGTCTTGTAGGGGGTCAAATTCATAAACATTATCACTGTTATAAGTTGGACCTTGTCCAGTCTATAGAGTCATTATGATTTTGGTCATCACATTGATCATTAAAGTAGAAGGGGTTTCTGAGCATTGAAAGTTGTCATAACAAGCTGTTGAGTCACAAATTGAGTGTTGATAGAATGTCTACTTGATCATGGTGTCTATAGTTAAAGGAGTGATGTCAAAGTAGTATAGTCATTAAAGTTTCGATTTGTTCCCTATTTAGACATCACATTTTACCCTAAGTCTACATCCTCTCTATTACCTAATGGTCATCATTTCAAATCGTAGCATGGACACAATTTAATATTGTTTTTTGGAGGTAATGCATAGAACCAGTAGGGTGAGGAGGCACTGAAACTGTTTTGTCAAATGCATTGGGAAGGCATGCATCCTGATGGATTTTTGTTTTGCATTGTTCTCAGTGCATATGAAAGCCTTGCATATTTTCAAACAGGGAAAGGATTGTACACCATTAATCAAGCACACACATCTTCTCAGTTTTGTTCAATGTAATTTCCTCTGAAATTGACTATTTTGGTCACTATTGTTGCAGAACAGTTTATGACCAAATGGAGCTGAACTTAGACAAAAGGAAAGATGGTTTTCTCAAGAATAAACTAAAGAAAAATAACCTCTTCCATATTTTACATAGGTGTCACGAATTGGGAGATATGATTGCATATTAAAAACCTATTTTTCGGGCTGCACAAAAACACTCTGTTTTAGTCACCATTTTTCAGAACAGTTTGCGACCACATGAAAGAGAGTTTTTGGAAACTGAAATATATTTTTCTCAAGGATAGGACATATAGAAATAAATTCTTCCAGCTTTTTCACAAGTGTCACGGATTAGGATATTTTATTTCATTTTCAAAGCCTATTTTTCGAACTTCACAAATACTTTGTTTTAGTCATGATTTTGTAGAGCATTTTCTGGGAAGCTAGGGAAGAATTCAGAGATATGGATAGAGTTTTTTATTAAAAAAACTATAATTTAAAATAACCTCCTTCATTTTTTACACAAATGCTTCTATTTGGGAGATATGGCCCATAGAAAATCCATTGTGCAACTGCTCCGCATGCCATGCCCACACCATCACACACATGCTGGAACGAAGACACCTGTCAAGTTTTCAAGAGGCTGACATGGAGTATATGTGGTAGCCAAATCATCTCCTCAATAAATCACCACGTTTCATTTCAAAAAGCTAAAAATTTTGGATGCTATGCAGCCTTTTGCACACTCAAAAAGAAACTTTGTGCTTTTTCCTATTTCACTTCATGATGATATTGTTTGAAGATATCTTGGTTTATCATTTAGAAAGAAAATTGTTTTTAGGAGACAAAAACACTTTTATGTTTTATGAATTTGAGGAAAAGTATTTTGAAAACAACAATTTCCTCTTTTCAATTTTGTGATCGATCCCCTGTTGGATTGAATATGCATTGAATTTAGACATAGTGATCTCCTATGTATGAATTATATATTTTGATTAATGAAGGCAGAACAAGTTGTTGATTGTTCAACATTGTTTTAGTTTTAGTTTTTCAGAATTTATTTGATTGTGATCAGTTCATGGCAAGGAAAATTTTAAGGATGGAAAATTTTCTTGAAATTTAAAAACATTGGCGAATCTCACTAATCCATAATATGAAAACTATAAAATGTTTATTGATATATTTGTAAAATTATTCAAATTTATAATGATTTTATATATAGTCTCTATATAATGTTGGCGATTTTTAATGTAAAATAATTTTATATCCTAAAATTTGGGCGAATCATCTTTTATAAAAATTGGAAATTGGCGAATCTTTTTATGGAAAAATCATGGAAAATTAGCCCACTGGGCGAATATTAGCCCCTAAAATTTTCCATGGTTCATGGTACAATACTTATGACTTGAGGGTTATCAATTACACTTTGCAAGGATTCTTATGGTATGATGTCTGGAATTATCTTTTTTATTGCTTAGTTATTCTATTGTCTCTTTTTGTTTTATGAGTATTATGATCTCGGTTGATTTATAATTCAGTCAAGCTGTTCTATTCAACCATTTTCATGTTTCAGTTGCAAATGAAATTCTATAGACTCGTGCATCTTATCTCTTATTTCTAGCCTTTCTTTCTCAAGTATAATCAAGATTGTTTTATTGCGGAGAAATAATTTGTCTTTTCAGTTTTTCTCCTCTATACTACAACCTGTTATTGTATCCAACGTCATGCCTAAAATCCCTTGTAGAGCATGTCAGTTTTACTTACATAAGTAAATGAATAAAATGACAATTGATGACATGTTATCACCTAGTATACCATTGGCACTTCAACCCAATACGTTCAAATTCCCTCTTCCAGACCTGGTCTCTGTATGAATTGTGTTTTAAAGTCTTCAAATTTTACATTTTCAAGTGAGGGGGGGCCCTCAGGTTGAAGAAGACCATTCATTCAACCAAAAGAGGTTTCTGATTACCTCTAGGTTTCTCTCCTCAGCCTAGAGGAATTACAGAGTACTAACAGGTGCATCAGTAGGTACAAATGTTTTTTCAGGTAGAAAGTACAAGCGATGGTGGATGGAATCACATAGACATTCAAGTTCCTTCATGGATTCTATAATATCTTCAACTGAATGAAAATATTATCTAGTGTTGAATTAGGTTGTGTCTGGCCTTGAGGTTTGGGTTCAAACCTAGCTGTGTTGGTCGACAAGCAAGAATATGATTTGGTGGTTGATGTCGTAGAACCTAGTGAAGTTGACATTGTGTAGATAGGATGGGGTTGCACCATCGATGAAGGTACCACCAGTGTGGTGGGTTTAGCAGTCTTGACACAAAAAATGATGAGTAGACAACATGAATCATGGTTCCTATGGATGAGGAAATAAATAATATGTGATGTTGGGTGTCATCAAAATTAGGTGGTGGTAGAATTTCTGTAACGGTTGGTTGACAATGAGTGGGAGGAAGTTCTTTTGCCCTGGTTAGTGTCCAAGGGGAAAACTTTTCTTCCTCATGAGGAGTTTGACATTGAATCCTAAGCTGTCAAAATGTTTGTAACATATGACACATCTCAACACTATGAGAGACACGTGAAAATACTGCACACGGGACTAGTACTAACACTAATAATGGTGTAAGTGTAAATATCATCCATAGTGTGAGATAATGATGCTTGATTGATGTAATGAGGTGGGGTGATCTTGGGAGCTGACAACCTCTGGATCTTAATATTAGCATGAGGTGACTTCCTAGTGTGGGTTGTTCTTAATGTTGCTCTTACTGCTCTAAAACATGGAAGGTATTGACAATTCTGCATATGATGTGCTTGAGACAAGATGTGAAAATAACAGAGTGTGAGTCTCTCCAGGTTTCAGAGATGGATTTGTGGGATGTGCACTAATAAGAAAAATGCATCTCTTATCTTTACCAATTCTTGATATTGATTTACTACATGGTTGGGTCTATTGCATAGGGCCCATGTGAGGGGTGATATTTTTGTCTAGGTGGCTTGAGATCATTTGGTATTTTTTCCCAATCTAGACCGATGATAGTGAGAGGATATTCTCTGATGGGGGCTGGGTTGAATTGCTAACAACACTTTTTCCTTAAACACACATAAGATGGACCTAGATGCTTCATTCCCTTATGGTGTGGTGTGATCTGATGATTCAATATATGATCTAACTAAATCAGAATTCTTAATGATGAATCACTGCATGAATCCCATCATAGAGCGAAATCGGGGAAGTGTCACACATGATGAATTCTTGCACAAATATGGCAAGTATGACATATGTGCCTGGGTCTGTTTCTTTGGGCAATGTTGGTAACTGGGTACAATCAATTGAATGCTCATAATTTTGTACATTGGTTTATCAAATGATTTGGTTCTTCTGATAAAGCACACGTGGAGGTATGTTCAGGTGTCACTGATTCTGGTTTCCTCCGAGCATGGCGGGAGGTTGAGGGACCAGAAGAGGGATAGGAGCAAGAAGATTCTTCCCTCATGAGATAAAACATGGTTTAGACCCATCATCTACTAGTAGTAATGCGATTTTGATTTGGGTGAGTGCACCTAATGCATCTCGATATCAAGAGATTTTGGGGCAATGATGAGTGTATTGCTCATATTCGAGGAATATGGCACATGCATGGTTGGTTCACAATGCCTTATAATGCATGGAAGTTCTCTTTTATCTAGTAGAAAGAGGAGGGTTTGCTGGCACTTTTTGGGCATGCATAAGAGGTTTGAGCTCATCTAACTCAAGGAACATATTGGCGGGGTTCCCATCTACTTCACACAAAGCACAAGGTGGATATACCCTAGAGGAGGGAGTGTTTGAAGCTTCCGCCTTCTTTCCTTTTTTCTTATCACTTTTTCTGGCACCAATTGGTGTCGGTGCAGGAAATTCTTATTGGGGGGTGTTATCGTGAGGAGGTATAGATATGATGCTTGTTGCAATGATACTTGAGCTTGATGACATGGCCTGAGGGGATAGGTACTAGACCGGTATCTCCTAGCCATATTGGGAAACAAGAGTGTCGTTATGACTTGGTGTGAGACAAAACTAGGTGGGGGGAATAAGAAGGGAATTTGGGTGATAGCATATGGTAAGAATGTAGGATCAAGAACAACATTGTTGTTGGTATCCGAAACGGGTTGTTGATCTTGAGGGGTGTTTGATGAACTCATAATGCACACTAGTGCTCTTGTGGCTAGATAAATATCCTCTATCACAGGTGGGTCTCCTGGGAATGTACCTAGTAGTGTTGATGGCTTAAATTGGTTGGTGCTAAATTCAGTCTATGTGATGACCAATTTGGGAGAAGATGTGACAAAACGTATCACATCATCATGTGCAGTTAATGTCTTCTTCTCATAATATGTGGGTTGGTCTATTGTAATGATTCTCCCATCATGGGGGAACATCATTATCCTAGATAAGGAATATGATGCCGCTAACATTTCCTACATATAACTTTGGCCCAACATGATATTGTAATCCAACTTTGCGTCTAATACTTCAATGTCTATTAGCACAGTTTTATTGTCCAGTTGTACTAGAACACCTTGGTATAGGCCCATGGGAACTGATGGGAGCTCATCATACACTCTAAGAGTGACGTTAGAAGGTTTGAATTTAGGGGATCGATGTCTCTCCTAAACTGATTTGGACATTATACATGTGGATGCCCCTTCGTTGACTATGAAATGATGGATGGTGATATTCTGGACTAAGACTGAGATTTGAAAAGTGACGACTTATGGTAGACATGGGGTAGATTTATCTAACGCAAAGATCATTAGGTGAGAATCGACAGGATTGATTGCTCCTAATGCAGAAAGTAAGGATTTATATTGGGTTGGGCATGATTTCAAAACTTCCAATGTTGACACAGTTGAAGGTGTTTGGGCTAATTCTTCAACTACTCTATAGATGTGAGCAACCTTTCAGTTCTATCCTGCTCAACATAAAGGGCCTTTAACCATATTTTGGATGGGTTCCATGGCGTATTGAAGGATTTTTAATAGGTGTTGTAATTTTTGCAGTAGTTAAGGTGGAAGGATTGGTTTCTGGTGGAGTTTTGTACTCTCGGTTGCGTATCTGCATGAGAACATATTGTCCTACCATGTAGATGTCATGGTATGAGGCACTTTGGGAACTTCCTCCTAAAAGTTTTTTGGGGTGTTATTATTGGGTGTTTACCACTCCTTAGTGGGGGAAGGGATGCTACATCACTATAGTTTATTGGTTTTCCCCCTTTCCTTACATTGTCTTTCATTCTTTTAAACTCAAGGAGTTGAGGACAGTGATGGGTGTAATGACCATACTCACCAAAAATGTCACAAGCGTTATTAGTTTGTATACTCATATTCTTTTTTTTCCCTTGTGGTTGGTTATTGGTTGATCCTTGGTTTGGATTTCGGAAAGGGTTTCCCCCAACCGGTGCTCGCGGAGGTTGTTGTTGATTGTCCCCTTGGTCAAGTTCTCCATTTGGATTTCTCTTTGGTTTTTTCTTAGTAACATTAGGTGGGTTAGCTGAGTTCAAATGTTCCTCTAATTAATGATGTGAGTGAGAGAAGGTTGAGCTAGATTAACCCCTGCACTAGCTTGTGTTGATGAGTTATTATATTGACACGCATGGAAAGAGAAATATTGGTTCCCTTGTCCCTAACTAGCATATGAGTTCTAGGAAGGAGGAATTGGTTCCACGTTCCTAGGGGGCTATGGGCCACCTTGCGTGGGAAAGTATTGGCCAACCTGTGTGGGTTGTTATTGGTTAACTTGCATAGAAGAATTCTACATAGGCATAGGTTGTCCAGGGTAATATGATGTGTGGTGGTATGGTGTTGTGGCACCAAATGGCTGGCCATTATAGTTGTATCCAGGGTACTCGAAATTGTTATCGGGTTGATTTTAGGCTATGGTCCCAATCAACCCATCAAAAGCATTAGATGCACCTGGCGTCTCTTAATAAGTATATAGGCATGGGGCAGCTAGAAGCACATGGTAGGAATATCCATACCAAGTGTATATAAGCTATAATTGTTGAGCTTTGTTAATGGCCTCTTCCTCATTATATGGGGATGAATTTTCTACATCTTTTGAAATTTCTAATGTGAGGGATCTCAAAAATCGGTCGAGGAGGACTTTCTCTTCAAACTATGTTTTACACAAGCTACGACATTTCTTCCATTCATGGATATGATCCAATATGTGTGTAGCAGGTGTTTGTTTGAAGTTAGTGAGAAGTTCTAGGCCTGAGTCATGACAAACTGAGAGATGGAAGAATGTAAGGAATGTTGTAGCTAGGGAACTAAAGCTTCCATGTAATGCAGAAGGTTGGTCAATATACCATTTCATTGCTGGCCTAGTAAGGGTGTATTGAAATAGTCGTAATTGAACAGTATCACCTGTGATACTATTAAATGAACACCACCAGTGAAAAGTCATGACATGGTTTCCTGGGTCTTCTCCCTGCTTCCCTTCGAATTAATTTTGAATGTCTGAAGGGAGCTTGGTGGGCATGTTTGTCCAATTATGGTCATGCACAATCGAGTCATTTGTTATATTACTCAAATCTGGAAGGTTTAAAGAAGCTAAAAATGGGACTTGTGAGTTGCTCACAATTGCGAAATGATTTTGGACAACTATATGATTGGGGGTTCCCTAATGAGGGTGGTTCCCTTGGTGAGCGCCACATGGACTCCCTGGAGGGGAGTTGTGGGGGCTCCCCTGAGGGGTAGTGTATGGGGTACTTTGATGAGGAGGAGTTCCAAGCAAATTTTCACCGATAAAGGGAGATCCTAAAACAGTAGCTGATTGGTGTCTTCTATGCTTAAATAGTGAGAGACCTGACACTCCTCCTAGTAATGGAGGAACGTTTAGAAAAAAGTCTAGATCGACGGGGAGTTGTGGGGTCCCATATGGTGTCGAGTAGAGTGTGTACTACTTTTTTTGATTAAGGTAAGAAGATGATTCTCAAAGAAAATATATCACATACATAAAACAAAGTGAAAATAAAATGATTACTTTCCCTTTAACTTTAGACTGTGTGATCAATCAAACAACAAATGGTTTTCATTTATTTTTGCGTATGATTAAAGACCCTATGAAGACATATTCATCCTTGCCACTCTCAAGGTAATTGGGCCTTGAGAAAATATCCTCTAATGGGTACTAGGGCAACGTCTCAAAAGAACTGGAGATGCCTTCCAACAACTGAATAATAAACCAAGTTATGGATGAGGTTTTGCTGCTTCCCGCACCTCCACCTATAGGGATGGATGCCATAAATTTTGGCCACTAAGGTACCTTCGTCCCTCATGATAATTCTAGTATTTAGCTTCTTGGTAGTTAGTTACCAGTACCGAGCACTAGACGGGTTGGGTAGCCCCAAATAGTACCGCACACACTGGACCTAAGCCGAACCCTCTTTGAATTGGGTTTTTGTCATGATTTGATTTTCTTTTCCGTGGGATGATTGAAGGATTTTAAGGTCCCTAAAAAGTAAACTACTATCTCTCAAAGGTGTAACATGACCATGGCATCTTATGGGATGCCTAACCTCAATGGTCCTAACCTGAACTATAAATTCTTTAGTGGCCCTTATGGGGAATTTAGTTGGTTCAGGTTATGGTTGTTTTTTAAGGGTCTTGCTTTTCTTTAGGATGTGATATGTAAGCTAAAATAAAATAAGTATCAAAATACCCTAAAACTGGATGCCCTCTAATAAAAGTCTTGTAGAAGCTTAGTCTGTGAAGTGTAATTGTATGCAAGTGATCAAGTGAGCATGAAAAGTGTGAGAAGATGTGAATATGTGGTGATATGCTATAATATCCTCCTAATTACACTAGATTTCAATATTCCTTGCATGAAAAACAAATAATTTATGGATAATGGGTCGCTTACTCTTTCTCCTATTACATTATGTGTGACTAAAGGGAGACAAAAAATACAAGTGTGTTAAGAAGGCTTTCATATGCTAACCCAGGTTTGCCTAAACGATGCAAGGGAAGCATATATTACTTTCTTTATATAATGAAACTTGTTCTTGGTTCCAAAACTAATTAAATGAAAAAATGCTTTGGTTAGTAACAAGATTTCTGGATGATAGGCAACTTACTCCTTTACTAATTAGGCTATGTAATTTTTAAAAACTAGCAAAATAGATTGAACAATATGTGTGGAATTTGGCCACTTACTTTCCCCCCTAATTAAGCTATATGAGAATTGAAAAATAAAAAAAAATAACATATATATATAAATTACCAACTAATTGTGATTAGTAGAGAAATAAAGTAATCTAAATTCACTAGAAAAAAATTACAGAGGTGAAGGCAATTCACTAAAGGTTGGCAATTCACTAGAGTTTTCCAATTAGCTTTTTGGAAACCACGCAGGTTTAATTATGCATAGATGCAGCTATGCGTCTATCTGTGAAAAAGCTATGCAATCGATAGGAAACTGTGAACTAGCAAGATTCTCAACCAACAACATGTCCAAAAGGTCCTAGAAAATTTCCAGAGAGATGTTGAACACCTTGTAAGTTGATTATGCAGAGAGAAGAACCTACAAACAAAACCATTTAGGTTAAAGAAAAGAAACTAGTGGAATCGTCAATCTTGTTGTAGTGTTTTTGTAGTAATGGTGTAACAAAAGACACCTTCTTAGCAGTAGGTTGTTCCCTACAAAGAAAAACAAGTAGTTTGGTTGTTGTCAGTGGACAAGCATGAAGAAACAAAGTATTGCAAATGGTGGAGATAATACATACACAAAACTAAAACAAAGAGATGAACACACAAATAATGCTTAATGAAGCAAACAAGTCAACACAATTATGGAAAATGGCTCCCTTTATTGACTGTTGGTGGTAGGAAACGAATACAAATAAAATAATGCTAAACACTTGAAGAGAATTCTTTGAGAAATGGTGCTCAAAAATTCTGAGCAAGGAGGTTTTTTTCTTTACTCTCTTCGCAAGATTCTCCTTTTTATACAAGAAGTATCAAGGCTCTCTCAATGGTGAAATCCTAGCCACACGAGACTGATGGATTGCCAAGAAGCACTTCTCCCAACACAATGGTGCTCTACTTCTTCTGCTTCAACAATGAAATAAAGGTTTGCTCTAATAAAAATTTGGCCAACATAACATTGTCTCATTCTTTGGTTCTCCCATGTCCTATTTATATAGAATTTTTTGAATCCATCTTTCCTCTCATGATAACGACTTATGATTAGGACAAGATGATTCCATTGAGGGCTACATATCTTCAGGGTGACTCAAATTCGGTTGTCCTTGACTTAAATCCTGTCAGGGAATCATCTTCCAAGTGTGGGAAGTGGTCCCGAATTGTTGAGTCGTCCATTCATTTGATCATGCAAATTTCGAAGAAAATACCGCATGTAATCTGATTATGAAAGAAAAATTTGTGCCGACATCAATTTTTACATTTCATATACTTTGGACCTTAGGAGAAATTATATTTTTTGATATTTATAATGTCTTCATCAAGAAAACCTTCACTTTTGCATTTTGCTAGACGATTTTGGGTGTCTTTTGGATTGTACAAATGTGTGTACAATTTTCTGGTGTTAATAGGGGTGTTACAAGGGAAAAGAGAAGATAAATGGGTAAGGAATGCAGGATAGATTTAAGGAGGATAGTTCTGCCAACCATCTTAAGTGAGTATAAAATACAACTACCCAATCTATTGGTAAATGTTTGAATGAGGATAGGCCAAATTTTGATACTTAGAGAATTGGGAGCTAAAGGGGCTCCTATATAGCTAATGGGAAAGGTGCCTTTCTTGAATACCAACAGATTAGTGAGATGAAATTTAATAGTAGAGGGAGTATTAAAGAAGGAGATATCGAACTTTTGTGAATTTATGTCCATTCCCAAGGATGTTGTGAAATCATCCAAGACTTTTCAAAGGATAATGCTTCTTGGATAGTTGAAACACCAATGAGAATTATATCATCCTCAAATTTCCAATGTGAATGTTTCTCATTAGAATTGGAGAAGCATAGAACCTTTATGGCACGAGTAGTAATAACTTGTTTTAGACCCTATTATCACTCTATAATTTTCTGAGGTTGCATAATAAAATTAAAAAGGTAACCACAAACCAACTTTCGAAGTTGGGATCTAACCTTTCTAGCTTCAGAGAGGGCTCTCTCTATAAGATTTGACTTTGTTGGATTGAATATTAGGCTACTTATGAAGTTTAAGGTTTGATTTGTATTTGAATGGTTGGTTGATAACTAGATTACCATTGGGTTATGGATTCTATTACATAAAATAAGTATTTACAGATAGATCTCAGAGAGCAGGGTAGCCAAACTAAATGGATTCTTTTAGTTTATGAAATTGAGAAGGAAGAACAGATTAAGATTCACTTTAAATATAGAGCATTGTTACCTGAATTCTGTATTTAAATATCAGAATAAAACATTGAAATTATTTGTCGTTGGGTGTAGAGTGTAGATTTAAACAAAGTCTTCCCTTTACTTTTCTATTGAATAATTCAGATTTGAAAACAACTATGTGCTATAAATAGAGAAATATAAACATGGATGACGATAGATGCACTTCACCAACAACTTGACACAAGAACACTGTGAAAGAGATTTATGTATTACTTGGAAAATCTGTTGATGCTTCAGCAATATACAATAGTGTTCTTCATACAAAAACCAACCCTTGATACTTTTGAAGATGAAGTATTTATAATTAATTTACAAAAAATATCCTATCATAATAACTAGGATGTATCTAACATTAATAAAATTGAATCAATCTGACTTATTACAATGATATCAAGGAAAGTCAAACTGTCTAAAGTGGTGGCACTGAATTAGTGGACTAATTGGACGTTTTGCGCTAAAATTCTGCATGTGCTATAATGTTGAGTGATGCCCCCAAAACTATCTTTTACTCGAGTAACTCAAAAAAATTATCCCAACGTTTTTAACTCGAGATATTTATCTTCATCACATTGTTGTACACTTTGTAGACTTCAGTATATTTGGCAAATGTCTGTCGAGTGATGAATAGATTTTGAATTACATATTGAATGTCGAGATCGTATGAAAATGCTTCTAGGAATGCCTTTCTTGTCATACTGAATCTTCCAGCTGTAACATTTGAAATGTCTCTTGCCTTGGTCATAATTTTCTCACTGTAATCTGACCACATGCTGAGCTTGTCATTAATTACTCACAAGTTTCATAATTTGACCCTTCCCTTCAAGTTGTCTCATAAGATTCCTTTTAGTCAACACTTTCCTGACTTCCAAAATCGTTTCAGTTTTGTTTACAATTTTGAACTCTTCCAATTCCTTATTATTCTTGGAGTTGAGAAATTTGATAAGCTCGGTGGCTTCATTTGGTTTATCTCCCAGTTGATTTCTGACCTGCTCAATGGCTTCATTGGACTATTCAATCAGCTCTTATTACTCAAAAATAATTTGGATTGAAGGCCAAATGTCCTCCATGTCTTCATTGATCATTTTCCAGATATTCTCCTTTACTTGTGCCAATGTATTTCCCATGGCACAGTCTTTTTCCATCTTCTGCAATCTTTGAGACAATGTTTGGGACCTTATTTTTTGTCATGAAGGCATTTTCAAACCTTGTACTATGCTCCTGTAAAACCTTCACCTCCTGCCTAAGCTTCTTTATCTCTTCACCCTATATGGACATGTTTCCCTTGGATTCAGTGAACTTAACTGAGTCATCTACAACTGATGTGGGGAGCATAATAGAAGATGATTCTCCTACTGTCATGGTTGCTATAGGGACACCTATTTGAAGTAGAGATGCAATGGGAACTGCATCAAGAGGAACTACTACAAGTTGTGAACTCTAATCCTTTTCTTTTATCAGCTTGTCCATTTCTGCTTCCATTTCTTTGATCTGTGCACTTTGTTCCACTAGAAGTTTTAGCATCTCTTCCTTTTGTAGCTCTGTCTCTCCAAGTTCCTTGGCCTGGGGGTCTTTTGTTGCTGGAAGCTTCAATTTATTCTTTAAGTATGCTATGTCATAATTTTTCTTTTTGATTATCTCCTCCATGGATTTTGAATTGTATGGATCAAAGCCTACTTTGATCACCTTTTCCTCCAAGTATTTGATTCTGGTATCTTTGGCAAGTGAGGACACTTTCTCCAATGTGGTCCATCTTGGGCAAGGGGTAGTTGTCTTCTAGAGAGGCTTTATTCAAATTCTGGAAATCAATGCAGAGCTTGATTTCACCAGTCTTTTTCCAAGTGGGAACCAAATTGGATACCCATTTGGAATATCTTAGAGGTGCTATGATTTTTTCATCATACATTTTTTAACCTCTTTTTCAACCAGAGGCATAAGCATTCGATTAATCCTCCTTAATTGTTGTTTAAAGGGTTTACGATCTTCTTTCAAGGGAATTTTGTGTTGTATGATACTAGTGTCATAGTATTTTAAGTCCTCATAACTCCAAGCAAAAACATCAATGAATTCTTTGAACAATTTAATGTACTTCATCTTTTCATCCGAGAGTAAGGATTTGGATAGTCTGATTATTTTGGGTTGAAGTTCAGCCCCAATATTATGTTCCTCAACACCAGCTCTAGTAGGTTCAATTTTGGGCTTCTTAGCTACATCATTGAAATAAAATAAATATTCTAATGGAACAAGCCCTCTAGGTAGGATATTGTCTTTCAGTTGTAAAATATTTGTTTCTTGCTTTTCTTCATCTATTCCATGCAATTCTAATTTATTCACACTAGTATGTACAACATGTTCTACATCAAATTCTACATCTATATTAGCATCTTCAAATTCATTTTTAGACTACAAAAAGTTTTCATTTTTTAAGAGATTCTTCAGCGTAAATCACATAAGAATTCATTTGTCGACGCGTTTCGAACCAACTAGTGTGGTTCATCGTTAGGACAAGTTGAAGAAACCGATCCAGCTTAGCATGTTAAATAGTCTGAGCAGAGTCTCCAACGGCTAAATTGACTAACGGCTAATTTTGATCTTAGGACCCAGGACAAATTATTATTTATTAATTTAATAT
>APFE030118326.1:181548-226382 GCA_000404065.3 Pinus taeda
CTTGTGCACAGTGATTTATGTGGTCCACTTCCTGTTGCTTCATTCTCTGGCTGCAAGTATTTCTTAACTTTCATTGATGATTTCTCCAGACGCACTTGGGTATACTTCTTAAAACTCAAGAGCGAAGTATTTAACACATTTTTGGCCTTCCAAGCCTTTGTTGAAAAACAATCTGGACATCAAATTCTTAAGCTAAGAACTGATAATGGTGGAGAATATGTTAAAAACACATTCATCAACTTTTGCACCGGAAATGGAATTCAAATGCAACATACTGTTCCATACACTCCACAACAAAATGGTGTAGCTGAAAGGAAAAATCGCACCTTAAAGGAAATGGCTAATTGTATGCTGAAATCTAAAGGACTCAGTCTTAGTTTTTGGGCCGAAGCAATTAATTGTGCAAATTATATAATAAATCGCACTCCTACTAAGGTTCTAAAGAATATCACTCCAGAAGAAGCTTGGAGTTCCATTAAACCAGATGTAAGTCACTTTCGTGTTTTTGGAAGTGAAGCATGGGCCCATATTCCAGATGAAAAGCATAAAGCTTTAGAACCTAAGAGTGAGAAATGTACTTTTGTTGGATATTCTGAAGATGTAAAAGGTTATAGACTTATTCAATTTAAGTCCAAAAATGTTATCATTAGAAGAGATGTAAAATTTGATGAAAATAAATCGGCCTGCGAGCCTAGTCCGGCGGTTGTGCCACCTCTTCCTATCTCTTCTACTTTTGAAAACATTTCTTCTTCAGATGATGAAAGTGAGGATGACAATCCTCCCCCACCTTCTCAAGATCCTCAACTTCCAAGATGGGTCCGTGCTACTCGGGATGCAGCAGGTGATCTTTCCGGTGATCCTACAGATCAGCGACGTACACGTTCTCAGTTTGAAAGAGCCTCTTCTTTACTGGCTCAAGCTCCAGTAAATCATGATCCTGACACTTTTGCAGAAGCTTCAGGCCATCCACATTGGGAAGCAGCTATGAATGAAGAATTTCATTCATTGTTGGCAAATGATACATGGGATCTTGTTCCTCTACCAAAGGGACGCAAACTTGTTAGATGTAAATGGGTTTACAGAACCAAGTATGGACCAGATGGGAAAGTTGATAAACATAAAGCTCGTCTTGTTGCTAGGGGCTTTTCACAGGTTGAAGGCATTGACTACACTGAAACCTTCTCCCCTGTTGCCAAAATGAACTCTATCCGCCTTGTTCTTTCCCTTGCTGCCTCTTTAAAATGGGAAGTCCATCAGATGGATGTTAAAATCTGCCTTCTTGCATGGGGACTTGCATGAAGAAATCTATATGGAACAACCCATTGGCTTCATCCAAACAGACTCCAGCCTTGTATGTCGACTTAAGAAATCTCTTTATGGTCTCAAGCAAGCTCCTCGGGCTTAGAATGCCAAAATGGATAGCTTTCTTTTAGAATCTGGCTTTTCTAGGTGTCATTCTAAGAATACTGTCTACACCAAGAAAGTGGGCAACTCTTTTATCATTCTTGTTCTTTATGTTGATGATCTTATTCTTACTGGTAGTTATCCCAACCTTATAAACCATGTGAAGTCCAGCCTTAAAAAGAAATTTGAAATGACAGACTTAGGACACTTACACTATTTTCTCGGTCTTCAAGTCTTGCAATCCAAGGAGGGTATTTCCCTTTCCCAGTCCAAGTATGCTTGTGATATTCTTCATCATTTTCACATGGAAGATTGTAAGCCCGCTCCTTCTCCCTTTCAGTCTGGAGTCAAACTTTCAGTCTCTTGTACTTCTCCTGAAGTTGATGCTACCTTATACCGTCAACTTGTAGGAAAACTCTTGTATTTAACCCATACTCGTCCTGACCTTTCCTTTGTTGTTGGCCTTGTTGCTCGTTTTTTGCAAAACCCCGTGAAAGTCATTGGAAAGCAGCTAAAAGAATACTTCGTTATGTTCGAGGTACAATACAGTTTGGGATTCATTACAGTGCCAAAGCAACTCCTCTATTGGTTGGTTTCACTGATTCTGATTGGGCTGGTGACCCTGATGATCGGAAGTCTACTGCCGGTTATGTCTTCACTCTTGGTTCAGGACCTATTACATGGGCTTGTAAGAAACAAGCTGCCATTTCTCTTTCTTCAGCAGAAGCAGAGTATCGTGGTGCCGTAGAAGCTAGTAAGGAAGCCTTGTGGCTTCGTTAGATCGTATCAGAGTTTGGCTTTCAGCAGCAACATTCGACTACACTTTGGTGTGATCATCAAAGTGCCATTCAGCTGTGCAAAGATCCAGTTCAGCATCAGCGTAGCAAACACATTGAACTACACATGCACTTCATCAGAAAGCTCATTCATGACCATGTTCTTGAAGTGCAATATTGTTCAACAGATGATCATGTTGCAGACATCTTCACAAAGGCTCTCACAGAGGCGAAGTTCACTAAACTTCGATATATGCTTGGAGTTCAGGAAGTTGTCACTAAGGGGGGATAGCTCTAGTGCCTCCTTCCTTCTCCTATTGTGTCATATTTGTAAATCCTTCAATCCTATCCCAAGTTGTTCTTAAGGGGGGATGTTAGGATATTCCGAAACATAGGAATAGTTAAGTATAACTTGGTCTAGTATAGAGTTAGGTAAAGTGTGTTTCTTTACTATGTACATTTGTAACTTACAATCTGATGGTCACGATATGTAGTGATCCGACGGTTCATTCTCTCCTCGGTATTACCGACACTTGATCTGTGGCTGGACACCCGATTGGTCCATGAATTCTATTTAAAGCGCATGGAGGGTCATTTGTAGGTTCACCGTGCATGAGAGAAGCTTATGTAAATTTTCATTCTTTTATTAATAAATTGCCTGTAGTAGCCACGTTGGCGCAGGCCGTGGACTGTTTCCCTCTCTGAGGGTTTTAACCACGTCAAAATACTGGTGTATTGATCTGTGATCTGTTTGTGAGCGGTGTCCTTCTGGTGTTCTGTCTGAGGAACTTACCCTGTAAATTCCTACAATATTCACATCCATCTATGGATCTTCCAACCCATCTAAGCTGATAGTGCCAACATCAATCTGATAGATGAGTACCTTGCTATAGGAGAAAAAGTCTAATCATAGTCTATCCCCTCGACCTGTGAGAAACCACAGTCAACAAACCTTGGCTTATGTTTCTCAACATTGCCATCAGTTGCTTGCTTTACCTTGTAAAGCCATCGGGAACTCACCACTGACTTGTCCTGAGGTTTTGGGACAACATCCCAAACATAGTTCCAAATGGTGGAGTCATACTTCTCCACCATAGCATCAACCCAGACTAGTTGTTGTGCTTCCTCCTCGAATGAAGAAGGTTCAAACTCTACACACTCCCCAACCAGGGCCATGTAACTGGTGTACCGCTCGGGTGAGATCCTCTGTCTGCGCTAAGAAAATGGTTGTCCAACATTCTCTCGCACATCCAACATCAACTTGTCAGCTTCCCTTGAGTGTTTCTGCCCATCTCTGGAAGACTTAGCATGAGTGGATGTCTCGACTCCTGGATCCTCTGCATGCAGCTGCTCCGCAGAAGTTTGAGGCTCCTCCTCCTTAGAAACTAAAAGTTACTCCTCTGCATGCAACTTGAGCTCCCTGTAAAGTGATACTCGCATGGCTTTTTGCTCATCGAACATCAAATCTCTACGTACCATTGTCCTCTGATTGGTAGGTAGGAACACGCGATAGTTGTGGGGTGTATCAGTGTACCCCACAAGTATCCCCAACTCAGCTGTTGGATCTAGCTTCCTCTGGGCATCTTTGGTCACATGGCAGTAAACTGATGATCCAAAGATCCTGAAGTGACTCACATCTAGTCGCTTCCTGGAAAATACTTCCATTGGTGTCTTTGTTCCTAGTTTACGGTGCGGACTTCTATACAAGTATATTACGGTATTGCATGCCTTAGCCCACAAATGAAGTGGTAGGCTTTGGTCATGCAACATCGCTCGAGCTACTCCCACAATCGATCTGTTCTTCCTTTCAGCCACATCATTCTATTGTGGGTTATGGGGTGCCGTCAACTCTCGTTTAATTCCTTCTGCTACACAGAAGTCCTTAAACTATTGGGATACATACTCTCCACCATCGTCGCTACACAAGGCCCTAATTTTCTTTCCAGATTCTTTCTCTGCCAAGGCTTTAAACTCACAAAATCTTGAGCAGGTCTAATCCTTCTTCTACATAAATTAGATCCAACATCTATGAGAAAAATCATCAATAAAAATAACATAGTACCTTTGTCTAGCGGTGGAGGCTGAAGAGAATGGTCCACACACATCTATGTGAACTCGCTCTAGGATTGCTCCAACTCTACTGTCTCGTTCCTAAAAGGAAGAGTTCACATACTTACCCAAGGTACAAACTTTTCATGTATCCATCTGCTCCAGTTTTCCCTTGGGAAGTCTAGTAGAAATCTGTTGCATGATCTTCAAGGCCCCATGGTGCAAGTCGCCCAATCTTCTATGTCATAGCTCACCAACATCTTGGCTCTACACCAACTCTACTTTGGAACTCAATGCAGCACAGTTTTCTACCTATAGCTTGTAGAGATTCTTTACTCGAATCCCAATCCTCTTGGTTTGTCCAGTGCTGATATGCCTCAGGAATACCTTTCCTTTACTAAAGACTACATCATAGCCTTTGTCTTGTAGCATAGCGACGGACACAAGATTCTTCTTCAAACCTGGTACATACTTTACATCAGTCAAGGTGAGAGGAGCTCCATGCCCCCTCTGAAACACAACTGTACCTTCACCTGAAACATGGTACTTTCCATCATTGCCTATCTTGATCCGCATCTAGAGATCCCTTATCCTCCAAGGTACTAAAAAGATTCTTGTCGTTTTTCATGTGGAATGAAGCTCCATTGTCCAGGTACCAAACACATCCCACCATCGATGAAACCATGCATGCGATGAGGGATAAATCCAATTCAAACTATGAGGCTAGTGCCTCACCATCTGGTCCCTTTGAGGATCCCTTCTTGGATTTCTTCTATGGAAAATTCGTAGCATAATGGCCCGCCTCATGAAAATGAAAGCATCTCACTTTTGATTTGTCAATCTTCTTCTCACCATGGGAAGAACTGGATTTGGAATGGGACGCCTTCCCTTTCCCTTTCCTCGCCTTACTCACTACGGCTATATTTTCTTCATCATCTTGCTTTGATGAAGATCCATCTCTGGTGCTTCTTCTTATCTCCTCCTACAACAGATCTGACAAAATTCGTTCCCAATCTGGCAGTTTCTCTCTTCCATTTACCGAGTCTTGGTAGCTATGCCAGCTCTTAGGAAGACTGAGGAGAGCAAGATTCACCATGTCATCATCGGCTGTCGTGATCCCTACACTTCCAAGCTCATCCCTCCAAGTGGTGAGCTTGTTCAGATATGTAGAGATCGTGTCACCCTTTTCACACTTGATTTTCCAAAGCTTGTATTTTAGCACCAGCTTCCTCTGATCGCTACTGTTCTGATATAGATCTTTCAATGTTTTCCACATTGAAAACGGTGTCTCCTTCCCATGGAGACTCGAGACTATGCGGTCTTGAACTCCCTCCAGAAGGGTTCTCCTCACTCTAGCCACACATTTCTTCCATTCCGCCACTTCTGTAGCATTAGCTGCTGTTGGCTTGGGGATTTCTTGATCAATGAAGTCCTTCAAACCGTTGTCCTCTAATACTGCTTCCATGCGATCCTTCCAGGATATATAATTCGAGCTACCATCAAGGGCATACTCGAGTCTCAAACCGTTGAACGCCATTCGTGAAATTTGAGATGTGATAAGAATTTGAATTCTATAATCAGGAACTTCAAACCTTGAACTTCAAACTTCTTTGTATATTTTTCTTCTCTTTGATCACCTTTGCTCTGATACCATGTAGAATTTATCACTGTAGATCAACAGATTAGCAATATACCAAAGAAAAATACTAGATCTACTTCTACAATAAACTTGTGGAAGCTTAATCAATTAAGAACAAGATCAATCGGAACACATATAATAGAGAAGAAGAAATCATACACATGAAACACAGAAGAATACTCTAGGGAAAGCCTCAGCTAAAAACCCCGCTATCTGTATTATCATACAAGTGGAAATATCTTAGGATTACACAAAGCTTTAGCTCTCAAGCTATCCAACTCTCAATACAATCCCTTACTGTTGCTCATAGACAGAGTAGACAACACATATGCCTTTCTTTAGTCCTCCAAGCCTCCTATTTCCTTGCACAGTTTCTCCTGGGTCCTCTAGCTGCAACCTGTGTGATCTTCACCTCACACACAACACTGACCTCTGAATAACTGCGCAATCCTAAAGGAGATAATTCCTTCTGCATGGATGCATTTCCTAAACAGAAAAATTTCTCCAACTAATAGTACATTGTCCCTTCCTTTAATCTCAACTAGTCTTTCTCTGAACCGACATGCATGAGTTATTTATGAGAGAATATTCAGTTATCTAAAGTGCAGCAGTTACATGCATGCATGCATTAATTAACTGAACTCACAATCAGTTCCACAAATTGGACTTAACTCAGATAACTAAGCTAAGTAATTACAACTCAAAGTACAACTCACCCTAATCTCCTTAATCAAGGGATAACTTCCTTAATCAAAGGGGAAATTGTTGCATGTCTTCACATAGACTTCATGTTTAATTTTCTACAACTAATTAACTCAAGATGAATTAATTAATTATTTTTCAAATAGCTACTAAAATCAAATTCAAATTTTAATTCTCAATTTTAGTTCAGAGACTAAGTAAAATTGGAATGTATCCCAAAATGCTATTTATAGTAGTGCTATTTTTAGCACTTCTATTTTTAGCATTTCTTATTGTTATTTTCAACACTTTCTAAAATATTAGTGACCAACATTGAAAGCCTCTAGAAATATGCAATGCAAGTTTCAATTGAACTCCACTATTTAAGTTGCTCCAACCCTTTCAAATGCAGTTCTAGATCCTTCTTATAAAATCTCTTGATAAACACCTCTGTAAAATATGCATATGAAGTGATCTTGTCATGTACCACAGTGATCATCCGATGATGCCATCACTCGTGTGATATACCATCAAGGTGTATATCTACATATTTGATGGCCTCTTTCTTTGGAATTAGGTTGAGTTGGAAATAGTTAGCAACCTATAAACCCAAGCTCATGTTGAAGTCTTCCTTGAACCATTGTAATATGGGAGAGTTAATTTTCCCACTTTCTTCTTCAAATCATAGTTTTTTTTCTTTGTGACTTATGTGGAGCCTATGTTTCATCCTAGAATTAATATAATCTCTAAGTGATATATCAGCCTAAAGGTTCGAGCCACTATTTTCCAATCCTACATAAATTTATTCTACAAATTGATGACTTGTGACTCATTTTCAATTGGTCTTGGTGCTCTAGGTGAGAAGGTAGGCATAAAATGCCTCAAACGAAAGGTTCTAGTTGGCTAATTTTTACTTTCCCCATGAAAAAAATTCTCTCCCTAACCATTATTGCCTCCATTGTCCATTATTTGTATTTTTAACACCAATATCAACTCCCAATTTTCTAGCCAATAACTATGTTAAAAGTCTCAACCGTTCATTTATTGTTTGGGCTCTTTTTTTTGTATCTTGTTTCCCTCTAACCAAGGCATCCAACAAATTCAAAAAATGTTATTTGGGGTTCTAATTTCCAGGGTCTCTATCACCCTTATTATCTTTATTTTTTCCCTCAACTTCCCTCTCTATTTTTGCAACTAAATTTTCAGTATACTTTTTTCTACAAGGATTTTAATGTTGTGTATAAGGTTCCTCGTCAAATCCTAACATATTTGAACTATACTATCATATTGAACCCTATAGGATGCAAGGATACATTAATCGAATAACACTATAACATACACCCCTCTTTTTTTTGACAATGTGTTGAAGCCCTGAAAATCGGGTCGACAACAAGGGGGATACCCACCCGGTCCGGACCTTGGTTAGCAGCTCCTTATCCGTTTGGTATAGCGGGTCCGACTCGGGATAACGGGACCAGTTTCCCGATCTTGGGTGTGTGTGTGTGTATAGAGTTGAACTATGCTGATCTGAGAGTATTTTAAAGCTAATCTAAATCGGATTCTTTAACTTTACTCTATGCTATTGTATCTAATGAGAAACAACAAATCAAATCTATTCTAACTCGGGATTGTATATCTTCCATTATGTGATCTAAAAAGATTTCAAATAATAACTGGTAATAAAGATCATACAGCTATCATAAGAAAAGAAACCATTTGAGATAAACTACTTTGCATAAGAAGTTAGGCAAAACAGTTGTGAACAATGTATCGCATAATATGCCATTCGTATGTCACGCATAAACAATATGACTCCACCGTACAAAAGTGCCAAATGATAACCCATATAGTCAGGCGGTAAAATATAAACAACTGAAACTGTAAATTACTTAAAGAGTATAAGCAGACATCGCCAAGAGATAAAAGTACCACTTATGACTAGTTCTACCCATAAGCCTCAAGCAAAAAAATCTATTTCTACTTGTTCTAAAATCTACCAAGAGTACAGAAGTGCGACATCAGTAGCAGATATCAAAATGCAAGTAAAGATAAATTTCGATCCATCCATTCATCAAAACCTCCTCTGAGGGTGCAGAAGTGCATGTTCTGAGGATGAGTTTTTGACAAATATCCGGACCCTTCTCTAAATGCCTGAGAAGGGTTTAAATACTGCTAACTAATTAACTTAATTACATAAATTTGGGATCTGGTTTTCAAATGACCATCCCTCTCATAAAGAAAATTATTTCTAAAATTAAATCTAACTTTGAACTATTTCTGTATTTGCCCCTTAGTGCTGTAAGTGTGCAACATTCGTCTGAGAAGAGTCGGTTGGTTGCCTTTTCCCTTTGTGCGTGTTTATAAAAATAGAAGTAACAAGGGTCGGCACAACCTTTTTGATAAACTATCAGATATTTTAGAGAATCTCCCGCTGACTAAGTGTATACTTGATAATAACTCAAATTTTCCTCAAACTGGATCTGCTTTTGCCATTTCAGTTTTCTACCTTCGCGAATGACTTGATGAGTCAGAAGACTTTACTTTTCATTACGGGCTTTTCTGTCGTGTAAGCTTCAAATATCTTTGTGATCATGCTACTTTTGTGCGCCTTTGATTCTGAGCTTCAGATGGCCTATTAGTCGTTAGCATCTACTGAGTGATACCCTGGAACCTGTAGTCCTATCGTATGTGGTTCCTGCTTCTGAAGAAGTCTCTTCTGTGTTCTCCGAGCATTGGCGCTTTCCTCTTTTCCTTAGATGTTTCCTGCAAAACAAATTACTCCATTTTATCTCTTGTTTTATAGTTTGCGTAAAGGAAAAGAGTAAATGAAAATAAAGATTGATATGAAAGCTTCAGATCTTGGGTGTGTATAATCATGACATTCAAAGTGAACTGACTCTTTGAAAAACGCAAAGTAGCCAATCGTACAACCATTAATTTCTTTTTACAGGCGCGCGCCTAATTCTGATTGATGGACAGCTTTCCTTGAATGTTGTGTTGAGCAAGATTCGCACTCATCGCAGATCGCAGATCGCAGATTTGTATTATAACATCGTGGTATCGCAATATCGGATCTGAGATCGCAAATCGCAAATCGCAAATCGCGGATATTAGTCATTGCGTCTTACTTTATGCGGCTTGTTACACTGAAATTTGTCACCATGACTATCTGTAGTTAATATGGCTCCATCAATAGTCACATTATCCTCCTTGTTAAGCCTTATACCTCTGCTCTCCATGTCAAACTTCAAAAAAGAGACAAAGTCATTAAAAATCATGTTTATCTCTGGGTACGCAGGTTCTCTCTACCTTGCCTGCGTGTACGCATCCCAAGCTCATTGTACCTGCGTAATTGTACGCTCTGTAAGTCAAGGGATGGGTGCGTACTCCTGTAAAGGTCAAAAGGCGTGAGTTTCATCTTAAAAAAGTTACTTGTGGTCACTTCTAGAGCTTTCTAGAAGAATGTTTGACGTGTATTGAGCGCCTCAAGATGGTTCATGCATCCTTATGATAGAGGAACTTATCCCATCAAGAGAGGAGCTACCCCATCCAAAAGAGGGAGTATCCCATTAATGTTGGAACTGAATAACTTCCCCTAGAACACTATAAATACAGGCATTGGGCCAAGGGAGGGGAGGTTGAAAGCTGAACATTCCAAAGGGTAGATGCTGCTAGAATTAGGACTTCCATTGTAAGCTTGTGAGGAGAGATCACCATCCTTTCTTGTTTCATTTGGAAGTGGGTGAGCTTCTCAAAGTAGAGGAAAACTCTTGCTAGACCCTGGGAGGAACTTGCACAACACCAAGGCTCAGGTTGTAATGGTTTCTTTTGTTTCCTTAATACAAATAAGTCCATTCTTCTCAATGATTTGTTGTTAATGAATTGTTTCATATACTCCTTGGTCTATATGTTGAATATGTTTTTTTTTATGAGATATTCAGGTGTTATGTAATCGTTTGATTGTTAGTGTCTGTAGGTTTCTAAGTGAAGGAGGAGCTCATATGGATCGACGAGGCTAGACTACTACAACAGCGTTGGACTTCAGGTAGGATCGAAAAACACTTGGTTTCTCATATGATAATGCATGTTTAGAGAAGGATTGCTCTTAATTGTTTTGTTTGTCACTAGAAAGTCTTAGGCTTCTAGGGAGGTTAGTTTTGTCAGCAAAAATAACTCTTTCTGCATGACATAGAGAACTCATCTATTACTTGCAGAAACCTGTTGACTTCATCATCATCTTCAAAAACTTTCCAATGCTGGACATTATCAAGCAAGGATGGTCTATATTTCATCTAAACTTCATAAACTAGCCTGGGAGGCATGGGAGGGATAAACATGCTAGCAGACACAACAAGGGAATCAACGAGCTGATTTTTGATCTAGGGATATATGAGATACAAAAATTATCAAAAGAATCTTTGAGTCTCCATACCTCATCTCTATATGCTTTCAGCCTTGGGTGCTTTGCTTGAAATGTTTTGTTCACTTGCAGAATGATGAGATCAGCATCCCCAAACACCTTTATGTTTCTGATTCCTCTGTCTCTAGCTGTGTTAAGGCCCAATATCAAAGCCTCATACTCTTCTATATTGTTGGTGACTTGGAAAGCCAGCTTAAAGACAGATGTGTGCTTTCTTGTTTTGGGGATATCAGCACCACCCCTACTCCTGCAGTTTCCCTTGAACATGCTCCATCAAAGAACATCTCCCAGACCTAACTTCCTTGCTCTCCCATGACCTGGACTATTGGTTTCTTGAGCTGCAATGAGGCCTTCTAGGATTCCTCAGTTTGGAGGATACATGCTCCAAAATCAGTATCCACAACGTAGATGGGATGATTGGAAGGATTGTTCTCATCACTAATGATGTAAGTCAGTTGTGCTTCCCTGTACAATCTCCTGCTTTCTCCCCCAAAGACTAGGACAGCGGCATAAGATAGATCATTCTGTAATGTTCCACCTAGTCTCTTAATCCATCCTCTGGACAACAGCATGCCAAACTTAGGAGGGACATCTGCCACCACAATTTCCATCATCATGCTCTTCATGGGCAGCTGAGTTAAGGTAATAGCTAAATCTTTGATCAATCCCAGACATTTCACCTTTCTTGAATCAAAGGAGAATAGATCATGATAAGATCTGGTAATATCAAGGCCTAACTCTTCCATGACAGCTTTGGGCATTAGATTGTGGCTGGCCCTGTGTCCAGCAGGCAATTGTGGAGGATCTTGTCATGAATGGTC
This sequence comes from Pinus taeda, assembly GCA_000404065.3. Taxonomy (NCBI): domain Eukaryota; kingdom Viridiplantae; phylum Streptophyta; class Pinopsida; order Pinales; family Pinaceae; genus Pinus; species Pinus taeda. The sequence continues at coordinate 193,339 of APFE030118326.1, forward strand.
AAAGAGACATAAAATGGTGGAGAAGTATCATCAGCAGGTTCAGTCATTAGGCTAAGCATAACTGTAGGTTTGTCATTTTGCAAATTGACATAGTCGGTGGAGGCTTGTGTGGCTTTTAGCTCAAGGGCATCTAGAATAGGATTTCTAAAGACTTCACTCTTTGCAAGCTCTATCAGAGGCATAGATATTTTTAACTTCTGGACTTCTGATTCAAAGCTAAAAGGGGAAGGGGACTTGTCAGGACCTCTTACCTCTTGAGCTGGTGCTTTGAGGATGACTGGGTCAGCTGCTAGCCTTTTCTGTTTGAGGGTCTGATGCCCTGTGGGGACAACATCTCTTTGGATAGGATTCTCCTTGATATTGCTTGGTCTTGACCTCAGATTATATTTGTGTTGTTCATTAGTATGCAGAATAGCCTCTCTGTCCCACTCTTGACTAGTTTGGTCCTGGAGTAATGATTCTTCATAGGCAGCCAATGTCAAGAAGGCAGTACTGCCCTTATCTTCCATGCAATAAATTTCATCCTCTTCTTCAAACTGCTCCTCCTCCATGACTACGTTTTGGAATGGAGCCTTAACTTTTTGTTCTTCGCTGGCTTCTTTACCTCTCTGAATGATCTGCAATTGTTTATTTTCTCTTCTGAATGGATTTGGATTTCTTGAAGCAAATGTGTTTGGAAGCCTTGCCTTTCCAGAGCTCTGCTCAACCTTCAACTTGGATATTTCAGCAGCCAATGACTCTATCATCTTATTCATTTTGTCTAATTTAGGTTTTGAAGATGACACAAAGGAAGAAGAAGCCTCACCTCTCTGCCTCCTTCTATCAGCATGACCCTTGAGCTTTTTTGCAGCCATGATATTTGATTATACCTCTAGGGCTAAATCCTGTATTTCGGCCAGGGTGACACACCTTTCTCTCAACAGCAAGAAAAAATCAGAGTCAAATGCGTTAGCATAAGTGAGTTTGGCAGAGGTGGGGGTAGGCTTTACTTCAACTGGTATCTTATTATACATACGATTGAATCTTTTATTAAAATCAGATAATGATTCCCCATTTTCCCTCTTTAGGTTTCCAAACTCAGTATGGTAATACAACAGGTCATTTTGTCCCCCCCCAATGCTTCAAAAATACATCATCTAATGCTTCAATGTCTGCTATAGACCTAGGGGTCAATTCTCTAAACCATTTTCTAGCCTCTCCATCAAGGCTTTGGACAAATACTCTCATCCAGACATCATCCTCACTGATATCTAGGTTATTAGCATAACTATAAAAAGACTCAAGTTGTTCTTCAATGATTACTCCCTCTGTACCAGTGAACTTAGGCATGTATTTCTGATACTCTCCTGTAGGCATGGAATTCAAAGGAACATGCAAGACCAAGGGTCCATACCTAGCAACTATGATTCTTTCCATCTTTGTGGGTGCTTGTTGGCCTGCCATGATTGGGATAGATGGAAAAGTACTAGACATTTGGATGACAGAAAACTGAGGAAAGAATGATAGAGATAAAGGAAAATGATGGACTGTATGGGAAGCTTTCTTTGGACTGAGATCGAAAGGGGAACTTAATGAACAGGGAGCTTTATGAATCTCTGAGGGTATTTCTTCACTGATAGTACTAGGCTCTATATCTTCGAACTATACATTCTCAGCTACAATATTCTCTTGCAGAGATACATAAGATTGTTTAGTCTTACCTAATCCTGATGCTCCTTTCTGTGATGCTTTTCTTTGCTTAACAATCTTCTCAGGGTCAGGCACTGGGTCAGCTGGTGATTTCTGAGGATTTCTTTGAGTATGCCTCACAAACTGAGCCAGAACTATAATGTGGAGTGGCCACTAGGTTGTTCCTCTAGTAGAGTTGCTAGATAGATGATTACAACTAAAAATGTGTCCAAGCTATGTCTATCATCAAAGCAGGAACTATGTCGTTCTCCCATGGAAGCTGAGCTTCAATATCCTCTCCCCGGCAATGACGCCAATTATGTTAGGATTCCAAGAAACTCTCCTAGGTTGTAGCTCAAAGATGCCTGGTAACATATAAATTCAACTTATTGTTGCAAATGGATGAATGGAAGGAATGATGCTTGTCCAAGCCAGATAACCACTTCTACTTTGCTTGACTCCAGACATGCATGAACACCCCCAGACTACAAGGCTTTAGACCACCAACTACTCACAGTTTAAGATTGGGTGAATATGGAGAATACTGACCACACCAGCAGATGCACAAGACCATGTGATGGTAGGCTACAACTAGTAAAGAAGTCTGCAAATCTAATCTACTAATGCACAGATAGGATGACATCTCTCTAGCACTAGATGAAGAGAAACCTGAATAACTCATTCAATGTTACATACAAGACTTTAACACAGAGATAGGATGACAGCTACTCTAATGCCAAACATCAAGAGTTCAGGAATACAGCGAATCAAGCACAACTTGGAAGAGAAAATAAATGGAAAGTGAGAAATTAAGAGAAAAAGAAGCTTGTATTATCTGAAAATGAAGACGAGATGCTGCAAGTGTCAAAATAGTTACAGTGTCAAGAAGTTGAACCTTACATCAAAACATCAACAATCAACCTTGATTACATCTTGTTTGTGGGTATATATAGAGTTTCATTACAAAGGAACTTGGCCATTCTAGGTATGGAGGGGTCATAATTGACCACCAACTACATTTAATTGCCTGATGGAGCCTCTAAGTGTGTTTTCTTGCTTCAGTGGATGAATCTGATCTTTTCAGGTGCTTTGTTTTCCTCTTGGGCAGCTGAAGTGTTCGTAGCCATGAAGTCCATAACTTCTAAATGCAGTTATCTACTCCCGCTCTATCCTTTTCCTCTTTGGACATACTGTCTGTTAAATGTGGTTGTTGAGGTACAACTATGACTGGTACTGGTGAGCTGATCGCCTTCGTCCTTCAGGCGCATGGAATGGTCAATGGACGTGGACTACATTGTGAATGAACGAGATGGATGAGGGAGAAAGGTCGGTCGTCAGATCAGGAGGACAGACGTCGAAGATGGATTGGTGAGGGACATCGAAAGAAGTGGGAGCAAAATGAGCGTGGGCCATTGGATCTCAAGTGGATAGGTCCAACGGTGAGTGAGTAGCGAAGGCGCGTGCGGTGGTTATCGGGTGGGGATGGAGGATCAAGTGATAAGCGGTATCGATCGCACTGCTTTTGGGCATTAGGCAGTAAAAGGGTGAGAACGTACAATTCCATTTGACGTGTGACACATGGTGGTGGAGGAGAGAGGAAAACCACTCTTCATCGCGTGCTAACGTTTCATCACTTTGTGGGCATGGGGAGAGCGACTGTCGTTGGATCTCCGACAGAGATGATTAGACGGTGCAGAAAAAAGGTCGTGCAAGTTGCTTTGTCAGGTGCAATGGGAGTCGTTGGATCGGGAGGGGCGGAAATCAATGGATTTTATTTAAAGAGGGGTTTATGAGCACGCGGGGTTGTACGGATAAGGTTTTATTGTAATTTCTAGGCCTTTTTACATATAGCGATATGCGATTGCAATCAGATCGCATCGCAATATCGCATCGGTGGAAGCCAAAGGGGTGCAACCTTTATACACACATGGATGTGACTTGTGATAGCGATTAAACCTGGACCCGATAAAGGAATTAATCATTCTTTAGGATTGATGAAATGGAGAATGAGCGGGGCAAAGGGAAAAGGCAAGAATAACCATTATGCGCTCGTTTGAAGCATAACTGAACCAACCAAGCTCACTTATGATCCTCCAATATCAAAGATATGTAGCAAAGCTAACAGGACCTTTTGGGTCCCTTTGTTTTATCTAGGGTTGATTTCTTATATAGTTTGAATTCCTTATTTTCCCAATTTGATTTTCTCTCTAAGGATTCCTATCAGCTATATTGATTCTATCCATCATTTTCTCTTCTGTTTTGAGTAGACTGTCTAATTTATAATCACCAGAAATAGATGATGAAGGTTCCTCTTTTATTGTTACTCTTTTTTCAACCTTTAACTTTCCTTTCTTGGCTAATAAATTAGCCTCTACCTTAAGTGTGTTTTCTTGCATCTCCTCTAAGGTTGTGGGCTCTCTTTCTCTCAGATGATAGGCCATATCAACATCAAATAATTCTAGGAAATGTATCATGCCCAAGCCAAGGGGTGGTTTAATGGCAATGGAAAGTGCATTGTAAGCCCTATTAAATCTATCATGGTACTTTTCTACAGTTTCATTGGGTCATCTCTTAAGGTTTTTATAATCATTAAGGATCTGCAGATGAATCTTTTTAATTTCCCACCTATTTAGGAAAGATTGGTGGAAAACAACAAGGTTAGTTATACTACCTGCTACTAAGTTTTTGAACCACTTTCTGACTTCTCCACCTAATCTCTGAGCGAAAATCCTTAGTTTTACATCATTCTCATCTACTTCATGAAGATCAAAAAATTCATTCATCCTATCTATGTGTTGTTGTGAACTGATAGCAATATTACCATCAAATTGGGGAATCCTAGTTTGATAGTATTATGGCATATCATGCAATTTAGCAAGTAAAACCATGGGTGCATAGCGAGCAGCCATGATATTTGGTCTTAAGGGAGGAGCAGATATAGGATTTGTGGGAATTAATTGAGTTGCTACTTGTGATACTACTGGATGAGTAGTAGAAATTACAGAAGAGGTAGGACCAACTGATGTTGGATGAACTGATTGAAAAGATGAAGCAGATGTTGCAATGGTAAGAGGTGAAAGTTCAACTGACTGGTGTATGTAAGCTTGATGTACAACTTGATCAAGTGCTGACACAAGATCTTACAGTTTGTCAAACTCCTAAAGGGATTTCTAACCCAAATCAAGTTCAACAGACGGTCTTATTGGTTTATAGGGTTGAAGAATAGCTTCACCAATCACTGTCTAATCAACAAAAGTTTCAGACTTAGTCCTTAAAATATTGTGTTCGAAAGATAGGTTTAACTTAATATCTTGAATGGTGTCGAGGTTTTCAGGAAGAGAATTGGCCCTTGAAAGGGGGATATTACTTCCCTTGCTTTCAGTTAAACTTCTCCTTCTCAATATCCTTTCAGGATTGTCTTAAATTTCAGGTGGGTCTGGATCAGGATTGGTTTGGGTATAATTTTTTGAGGTTGTAGAATAAAATCACAAAGGAAACCACAAACCAACTTTGGAAGTTGGGATCTAGCCCTGCCAGCTTCAGAGAGGGATTTCTCTATAAGATTTAACTTTGTTGGATTGAATATTAGGCTAGTTATGAAGTTTAAGGTTAGATTTGTATTTGAATGGTTGGTTGATAACTAGATTACCATTGGGTTGTGGATTCTATTACATAAAATACGGATTTACTGGAGTATTTACAGATAGATCTCATAGGGTAAGGTAGCCAAATTGAATGGATTCTTTTAGTTTATGAAATGGAGAAGGAAGAACAGATTAAGTTTCACTTTAAATATAGATAATTGTCATCTGAATTCTATATTTAAACATCACAAGAAAACATTGAAATTATTCATAGCCCAGTGTAGAGTGTATATTTAAACAAATTCTTCCCTTTTCTTATCTATTGAATAATTCAAATTTGAAAACAACTATGTGCTATAAACATAGAAATATAAACACATATGATGATAGATGCACTTCACCAACAACTTGACACAAGAATCTTGTGAAAGAGCTTTCTGTATTACTTGGAAAATTCGTTGATGCTTCAACAATATACAATAGTGTTCTTCATACAAAAAAAAACCCTTGATACTTTTGAACATGAAGTATTTATAATTAATTTACAAAAAATATCCTATCAGAATGATTAGGATGTATCTAAAAATAATAAAACCGAATCAATCTAACGTATTACAATGATATCAAGGAAATTTGAACTGTCTGAAGTGGTGGCACTGAATTGGTGGACTATCTGTCTGTCTAGTGCTCAACTTTTGCATGTGCTTTAATGTTGAGTTGTGCCCTCGAGACTATGTTTTACTCCAATAACTCACAAATTATATCCTAGCATTGTTCACTCGGGATATTCATCTTCATCAACTTTCTATACACTTCATCGACATTAGTATATCTGGCAGATGTCGGCTGAGTGATGAATAGATTTGGAAATGCATAATAAAAGTCGAGATCATAGGACAATGCTTCCAGGAATGCCTTTCCTGTCATATTGAATCTTCCAGTTGTAACCTTTGAACTATCTCTTGCCTTGGTCATTATTTTCTCACTGTAATCTGACCACGTGTTGAGCTTGTCATTAATTCCTAACAAGTTTGGAATTCCTTTCCTGTAGAGGGGTTCTCACTTGGTGAAGAATTTTTGTGTACCAGTGTTCATAATTCGACCCTTCTCTTCAACTTTTCTCATAAGATTCCTTTTATTCAACACTTTCCTGACTTCGAAAATCATTTCAGATCTGTCTTCAATTTCCAACTCTTCCAATTCTTGATTGTTCTTGGAGTTGAGAATTTTGATAAACTCAGTGGCCTCATTTAGTTTATCTCCCAGTTGCTTTCTAACCTACTCGATGGCTTCATTGGACCATTCAATCAACTCCTATTGGTAAAAATAATTTGGATTGAAGGTCAAATATCCTCCATGTCTTTATGGATCATTTTCCAAATAGTCTCCTTTACCTGTGCCAATGTATTGCCCATGGCAGAGTCTTCTTCCATATTTTGCAATCTTTGGGATGATGTTTGGGACTTTTGTGTTTCTGTCATGAAGACATTTTCAAACCTTGTACTCTATTCCTATAAAACCTTCACCTCCTTCCTCAACTTCTTTAGCTCTTCTCCATGTATGGCAATGTTTTCCTTGGATTCAGCTAACTTAATTGAGTCATCTACAACTAATGTGGGGAGCATGGTAGAAGATGATGTTGTTGTTGTCGTGGTTGCTGTAGGGACACCTCTTTGAAGTAGAGATGCAATGGGAACTACATCGAGAGGAACTACTACAAGTTGTCAACTTTGTTCCTTTTCTTTTATTAGCTTGTCCATTTATGCTTCCATTGCTTTGATCTGTGCACTTTGTTCCACTAGAAGTTTCAAAATATCTTCCTTTTATAGCTCTATCTATACAAGTTCCTTGGACTGGGGGTCTTTTGTTGCCAGCAACGTCAATTGCTTATTTAAGGTTGTTATGTCAATATTTTTATTTCTGATTATCTCCTCCATGGATTTTGAATTCTCTGGATCAAAGCCTGCGTTAGTCACAATTTCCTCCAAGTATTTGATTCTGGTATCTTTGGCAAGTGAGGCCATTTTCTATAATTTGAGCTAAGGCTGCACATTATTCAAAGTAAGTTGTATTTTAGAAGCAATGATAGTAGTCTGTGTGAAAGTAGAGTATACCATTTCTCCATCCTGCCTGAGCATACCTATTTGATCTAAAGGATGGACATCCTTTCCTTCAAATTCAAAGTAGTTTGTTTGAAATCTGTTGGGGACTTTGGTTGAGGGACCCACGCCTCCAAGAATTCTAGATGCATCCTTCCATTCTCTGTATCATATGCTGAGATGAGCCTATACTGGATGGAGGAAGATTGCTTTCTAAATTGAGCACATATATTATCATGAATGGCTTCATTCCTCTACTTAATCTCCTTATATCTCTGAAAAATATCCAACTACCTCTGCTCTATGGATGATTCTAGTCTTTAAGGTATAGTATCTAGAATCTCTTTAGTATCCGAGGATGATGGGGACTTTGTGGTACCACTATCCAACTTAAAATTCTGCAAACCTAAGAGTACAATAGTGCCTAGTGTGTCCTCTAGTGATGGGAAGTCTATTTTAGAGTCTGTTTTAATCTTCTTTGTGTATATTTTGAATTCTTTCTTTAAGACTTTTGTAACTGATGGAGAATCATCCTATATTTGTCTCTTATCTGTTTTTTCTCTAGGTATGGGAGTCTCTAAAGCTGTCCTAAAAAGTACCTGCTCCTCGACATCCTGCAATGTATTCTCTACCCAAGTGTGATAGTTCATATACTTCTCTATTTCTGGCATCTGAGCATGCACATAGGGTGTAGCTTTTTGTTCCACTCTTAACTTGGAAATTACCCCAAAGAGGTCATAAGACCAAGTGAAACTAAGAGGAAAGTTCATTTGTTTCAGCAGGAGGTCTACTTCCTCTCCTGCTGCTCTATTGTTGCAGATGAAAGGTCATATCTGTGTTTTGATCTGGAACTAAGATTTCTTCTTGGATGCCACGAAATGGATGTTGTCAGAATGAATTATTTGCTTGATGTACTCTAAGGAAAATATTCTCATGGGTAGATACTTAGGTAGTTTGTATGGTGCCAGCTCTGAACCTATTGTAGCGACTACAGCCACCGTTCAAAATTTTTCCTTAGCTTAGTTTTGGAGCATCCCTACTAACCTTTCATAGCAGCATGACTTGCTTCATCAAGTACACAAGCTTAGGTGATTTTCTTGCAGAATGATAGCCTATCCATCAAAGCTTTTTCCACCCCCTCATGACTGATTCACTGGACTCGGTCCAGCTGTAGGCTCAACATCTCCCTCAAGAAATTACGCAATTTTGTAGGGGAACCAACCTTCCCTCCAGAAATTGCACAATTCTGCCTGGCAGCCTATTGGGCTCCAAAATTGCACAGATATTCCAAGTAAAGCCTCACAGAGAAAATTGTGTAATTCCTCCAAGCAGGGTTGCTCATCCCAGGAATTGTGCAATCTTGGGCAACATTTAGTTGCTCTGCCCAGAAATTGTGCAAATATTCTAGGCAGTCGGCCCATCTCCCTCCCAGAAATGCACATTTTTTCCTCCTAGTTGAGCAGATTGTTGCATGTGCTATTGAGTTAACTGGTTCCACCCGGGACCAAGAAAACTTGACTTGCATGCATGGTCTACTTTTTCCTGGAATAGAAAAAGAAACATGCAAAAAACATCACTATATTTTAGGGAGCTATTTTTAGTAGTTGTAGGTTACATGTAAAGATCCTTTTAGAATCTTTCCTCCAAGTGTCACTTTTTCCTAGATTTGTGGCATGCATGTCATGAGCTTCAAACTTATTTATTCGACACTTTAGAGCTCATTTCTTCACATCGATCTTGGAGTTCTAACATCTCACAACACATCCAGGACTCTTCGACACATCCAACTCAACTATTCACGAGTAAGTGGTCTTAAATTGTATTCTGCATCATTTTTGTTGCTTTTTGCATTTTCTCTTGTGTGAGTGCTTTTTTCTTGATTTATGTGAATTCTTGTTTTCATTTACATGTATGCTAGCTTGTAGTAGCACCATTTTAGTTTTCGTTAGCATCTCACTATTGTCGCATGCATGAAATTGTTTTACACGAACGATCGTCGATTGAGTGAATCACTTCACCCACATGCATCTTGTTCTGTTTTCTAAATCTTTCATTCATTGTTTGCATGCATGATCATTCACTCCTGCTTACACTAAGTATCACCATGAATTCACAATAACATTTTCTTTTAGTTGCCCATCGGTGGGTCTGAGCAGCCTTTGCCCAGAATGTGCCTCACCAAGACATCATTGTGCAATCCTAAGAAGGAAGGCTCTATCTTCCCCTCAATAAATCCTCATTTCTACCTAGTAACTATCATCGAGTCTTGCATCACACAATTCTGAGGGATAGTGACTGCTAGCCCAGAAAATTATGTAATGGAGTCACTAGGCCTGCAACCACTCCTAGCTGAAATTGCGCATTTTGCAATTCCAACAACTAGCAGGACAACTTGGATTGTGCATTGCACAAATCCAATAGCCAACCAGCCTCCCCAGATAGCCTAAATTTCCTTTTCTGCAATTCTAGTAGCCATTCAGCCATCCTCCCAGAAGAAATTTTGCAATCCTTTCCAGTCAATCTCGATGTATGTTGCATGTCGTTCCTCAAGTTTTCTTTGGTTTTCGCTGACAAACTTCTTGCCATGCATGTCGCTTTGTCTCCATATCTAGCAGGTATTCATCTACCTCTTAGCAGTTTAGAATCAATGGCCACCAAGTGAGAAGGATCAAAGGACACTAAGGGAAGTGCAACTGGAGCAATAGTTGAGCGAGTGTCTGCAAGTCTATTGATCTATGAGGATACCAAGCTGATTGTAGACAAGGACATCAAGCTGAAATGGCAAGAGGTCAATGATGCATTTGCAGGAACTTTTGGGAAGACCTCAAAGATCGCCAAGTATATGTGAACATTCATAAGTCCGGCTTGTACCGGATTACATGCAAATACCCCATGTTCCCATGCGTGAACATGATACATAGGATCGTCTCGCACACTGATCTTGAGACAATGACATTAAGAAGTGTCAGTGAGATGAATATTTCTACCTTCAGGGCATAGGATTATGATGAGAGGTATTAGATATCAGAGCCCATGATCATCATGGAGACACCCTTCAGCTTACCCAGTAGAAATGCCAACTCTAGAGACATTTTGAAGAACAGGGTAAAGGAGCCGACTAAATTCAGGATTACACCCAACCAGATCTACAAGACGAAGATACTGTAGAAGGTGTATCAATACTTTTTCATCTTTGCATGTCGACTGTATGGCCAAGAAAGCACAAAAACCTTCCCACAGAGTTGTGTGATCACGTTGGACCAACTGGCCAGAGAAGGCAAAGTATGCAACTGGTTCGACATGTTAGCTCATCAACTAAAGGAACAGGTAACAAGGGCTCAACAGGCACCCAAAGGTATGCAATAAGAGATCTACATTTCCACCTGCATCTTGGATGCAATCTATGCCCAACAGGAGTTCCCGGGTTTGAAGTGGGCATGGACACCGACGGAGACTGATGTGAACACTTACTGTAAGATGTTTTCCAAATGCAACTTCAGAGAAGTAATCACATGGTTCTCTGATAATTTTTACACCTCGGTTTACAAGATTATATTCGAATAGGATCCACCCTGCATGTCGAAGGAAACAATGGAGGCACTGATAAACATAGCTAATTGGAATGCCTCACCGTCCAGCACCTTCATACGTATGTACAATGTAGAGAAGCCTCTGCATGTTCTACTGAATTTTCCTTGGACATACTCATCATGCAAGAAGTAGCATATCACATCTTGGCAGGATTGACAGCTAGGCTCCACCGGAAGAAGAGGGCACCTTGGCCCGCTCTTCTGCTACGCATTGGGTTATACGAGATTCATAGTTTCAAACATGCAGATGTCAAAGCAGAATAGATGAAGAAGTATCCTTTCAACCTTCGAAGTAACAATCCATATGAACCGCATTGTCATGTGAAATACCACTGTGCAAGAGTGCAATTCAACTGGATCTACAGGGCATGTCATTCGTCAGAGGAGGACCCATGGAGATATTGTTACAAATCCTCCATACTCAACGAACTGGTCAGCTTCGCTGTGGAATGGTTAGTGAAGCAACAAGAAGCAGCATCCCGAAGAGCACCAAAAGCAGCAGAGGTGAACATACCAGTGTGTGACAAGGGCAAGAGGAAGATTGTTTATTGCATGGAGGAAAAGAAAAGCTACAAGTTTCGAGCAGATCCACTTATGAAGAAAGAATCAATGGCTAAAAATAGAGTAAAAGAGGCAACAACGCGATAATAGAATCGCACAAAGGCAGAGAGAGAAATGAAGAATGGGGGAAACAAAGAAGGAGTTGCATGAGTTGAAGGAGAAACTTCAGAAGGAACAGGAGCTGCACAGATAGGAGAAGGAAGAACAACAAGAAAAGGTACATTAGGGGGGTGACTTATGCAGTCGGATGAAATAGAGCACATACAGGTAGTTGACTCATCAAAATAGCTAGCATCAGGAAAACAGGGTGAACCATCGTAGGAGCAGGACTTCACTTAGGAGATAGAGTGAGCACTTGAACAAATGGATATGGATATGGAGCGGCAGGAGTTAGAGCAAGACATCAACCTCATGCCTCACCACCAAGAGGTCAACCCACCAGCTTCATCACATCCAAAAGATGAGCAACTCCCAAGTGACCAAGGAGATACTGAGATCCTTTTAGATCAGCCAAAAGGAGAGATGCACAACATCTCATTCGACAAGTCTCAACATAGAATTGCGCAATCTCACAGTGTGTCAACTCCAGAAGATCATACATCTCCTGCGCAGTATGAGGAACAAGTGATCATGTCTGACATGCACAAGCATCCAACAACATTTCCCAATGCTACTAGAGCATATGCCGAAGCCACTAGCTCGAGTGTTTGATTTTTGATAGCTGAGAATGAGTGAATGGCTAAGGAGCTACAGATGGCCAAGCAAGGAGGAGAATTGGTTATAGCATCCACTTGAGTAGAATTGAAAAAGGCAATACTAGGTGAAGTATTGTCCCTTGACACAGTCATGCAAGCATTGTCTTCCAAGTTTGGTACAATGCATAAGGCACTCATCCATCTTAACGAATGGCAGCAACAATGTATTAGAAGAGCATGTATCTTGTCAAACGTGCATGTTGTTGTTGATTATATTCAAACATGGACAATGAGATACAAGGGATCCCCGCCTCACTTGCCTAAGATGATGAAGCCTAGAGCGGTCGAGCTGAAGGCATGCATCCGGAGTCAGATATGGAACTATGAAGAGCTCCCACATCTCATCACTAGTCTACAAGCTTCCCATGCACGTGTTTTCAAGAGTATGGATGTTGTTGTGCATGCACATGTGATCCCATCTATTGGGGCTCTTGCCCAAGTGAAGACAAAGGCACATGTATGACTAGAGATTTACTCGTACTTTGAGGAGTTGATGTGCATAGCCACCAGCCCAGACTTGTCCATCAGTGTAGACATCATGCACAAGTATGTTGCTGGTCTAGCTGCGCTAAAGACAAATATATGCATGCTATCAGATGAGTTGGATAGAGGAGCCAAATTAGTGTACCTGGATGCTACGGAGGTAGGAGTGAGGTTCCATAAAGATGTCACCTTAGAGTACACAAACACCATCATGGACTATCGATCTTAGCATCAGTTCACTACTATTAATCACCATGAGGATGTCGAAGAGTTGGTCTTCCAACAGTTGGCTGAGTCATAGTGATGTCTTGCATGGCTTGCTCAAGCCATTTTGTCTCACATGGTTACATGTGCATTGTAATGTAAAATCTTTTCAAGTGTAAGTTCAAGTGTAGATAGCTGGATGTAACAGTCATAGAGTAGATGAAGAGTCATTAGGGTAGATGAACTATCACAAAGGGGAATGTCAAGGGCCATGCCACCCTTTGCTATAAATAGTCCCTCACAACTCATTGTATAGGCTTTTGGTCAACCAAGCTTTGATATAAGTATCTTAGAGAAAGCTTGGACATTATTGTAACACGCCTTGGCTTCTCCATTGCACAGAGCTAGTATATCACTTTGGAGGAGTAGATGGTTGTGGCTATAACGTTCTGCTATCAGAACTAGTGGTTGGACATGAATGTATTGCACGACTAGAACTTACACTTCTTAATATAACAGAGCCAGCATGTTTCATGCATATGTTGTATTGTATTCCAACTATCTTGTTTACTCTAAATGATATATGTATTTGTTTGATTACACATGCATGTATGGACTATTCTATATAAGCATGTATGAATCTTTCTAAAATGTGTTGTTGGTTTAACCATCACTTTGGATTGCTTGCTAACTTGCTTTCCAGCTTTTGATGCATCTTCGCTCATGTGTTCCCTTCCAAGCTGCATACTATTATAGGTTTGCAAGGGGCACACTCACCTCACCCTTAGTGTGTTAGAACCTCTCATGCACCTTCCTTGACTTATTGTAGCTATCACACCGTCACACCCTTGCTACCAACAGGGAAATCTTACTTGCCTTTGTGTGAAACTACAGTAAAGGCATTACCATATGACCCATTACTAGGACTCCTACACCAAACAGTCTGAGGTCTAATTGGGACTTCTTACCGGGGAGATCCCATGACATGTTGGCAGGTCTAACACTAGAAGGAGGGCCAGATGGCAAGTTGTGTCCTCTCATCCTGTTTTGAACCTTAACATATCTTCATAGAGTCTTGCACTCTCCTCCCTCCACGATGTTTTTTGCATGCCGAATCTGTTACCATCATAACGGAGCTTTTAGATCTCTTGTCCACATACACATATGATGGTGAAGGAGAAGTGGCCTCGCCTAAGTTCTTACATGACTTCCTTTCCATGCTTCATGAGGAAGATGGATGTTCTGATGAATAGGCTAGTCTCCTACTTGCATACACACTTCGCGAATCTCCACATCGGTGGTTATGCAACCTACCAGCTGACAGCATGCACTCACTTGAGAACTTCTATGATCTCATTGAAGACACTTTCTATCATTTCAATCCATAAGATCTTTACCAAATACCATTACAACAATGGAAGGCTCTGTATGAATCACCTATGAATTTTTGGCAACGCTTCCGTGATTTGCAGTTTCAAGCTCCGAAGAGCCAGATGAATTTTTTCTATATTTGGGACTGATTCAATTATTGTCTTAAGAAATATTCTCATCCCAAGGTGAAGTTTGAACTCAACCCTCACTCACCATTCTTTAGTATTGGAGCTGTGCAATCACAAAAGGACACGGTCACTGTCACAAGTGACTATTCATCATCCCCTCATCAAATAGTTCCACCACTGCAAAGTGATGCAGGAGATCATGCTCACACATATGTTAACCTGTTACTTCCTCCCAACATTACTCCACTTAATTTTCGCGCAAATTTGGTTGTGAGTCAATCGAGTTGTCATATGCATTTTGTACCACAACCTCCCTCTTCGTGCTCGGCTAATCCTTTAGATGATATTGTCTTGTGTTCTTCCATTCCAGACTCTACACTTGTAATGAACGAGGATCAAGCCAACAATGGAGTTGGTGTTATATGACCAACATGCGTTTTCATTCATGAAGAGTATGACTGGGAGATTGAGCATCAACACTCAGTGAACGAAGACTCCCTTCCATTTGATCCTCTTCTGTTCTTTCCTGACATATTTGGTGAACTAGCCATCCATGATTTTGCATGTGTATTTTCATCTAGGGATGCACCCATTGTTGATCACTCGCAAGACACACCGGATGTCAGTCCATCATTCGACAATGGAGAGGATGATTTATTCATTGAAAATCCATTTGATCTTTCATGTGCCTTTTTTGAAAACACAGAGGATGAATTTGTTCGCTTCTCATCTATCCCTTTATTTGATTTATCAGATCATGAGGACGCTGATGAAATCATCGATTTTTCTAATCATGGTTGTCATTATCCATTTACTCCCATATTCGATCACAATCATGATTCTATCGCAGTTGATTTTTTGAAGCCCCTGGTTTGTGATGATCTATCTGATGATGAAATCGAAACCCCCCAGACTGTCAAGGAACTTTAGCCCAAGCTGATGGTCATGTTAGGCCCTCATTGTCCTAAAGTTGGTTTCACTTCTAATCAAGAAATTTTTCAATCACTTGAGGCTTCTCATCACTCATCTATATGCATTAAATATTAATCTCACACACAAATCATGCTTCTTCCACCCAAACTACACGATCCCATCGCTCATTCATTGGAGGAATCTTACATTGCTAGCACACGTGCATGGCGCAAGTTGTCTTTGTTTCTTTATTTTGCTTGCATGTCACAGTCAAGAGTATGCATATGATTCAAAGCTACAAGTAGTGTCGCATAGCATTGTGACAAGTCCATGGACCACATGTCATTTATTTACACTCACTTATGTCCCATGGACACTTTTAAACATGTAGTGTTTTTGTCTTCAATGTTATATCTTTCTTGTTTACTGGTTCGCACAACCGGGTTTCTCACAGACCAAGACTTCACCAACATGGGTCAACCAATGCACCAGTGGCTACATTGGAAATATCACTTCACGTGATCAGGCCCATGCACCATTAGCTTAGGACTAGGAGTAGCGTTTGCTTTCAGTTTGTTTGCTTGCATGTTTGTTTGCTTACTGGCTTTGCCGGTTTTCTTACTTGCTTTCGCATTTTCTTATGTTTCTACTTTGCTTTTTTTTTGTTTGCTTGTTTTGTTCATAGGTTAGTTTCGTATAAAACCATGTATGGCTCTTGAAACAAGTTGGGAAAAGTCCAAGAGGCCTTGTAGCTATCACTACTTGATTACCTTTCATCCTGCCCCTGTATGAATAACTTGTTACTTTTAGTCCATGATACATCGATCGAAAATACGTACTATTCGAAGTGAACCTTGGTGAAAACACAATGCTTGAGTGCTAACTAGTGCCACCTACTCTAGTTGGTTATTTTTAGGTTAACCCTTGTGAGATCAATCAAGTAGAGTAAGGTGAGGGGGAAAACATTAACAACCATGTCAGAGGTATACAATAAACTACTTCTCTGAAGGAACAACCTCTTCTTCTCTCAATAAGTCGGGATCCCTCTTCCACCTATGAAATGAATAAGTGTTATGCACAATTATGAAAAAATGAAAAAAAATGAAAAGTGAAAAATTTGAAAAAAATGAAAAATGAATCAGGCGAAAGAAGAGAAAGGCTTCCTACATAGAGAGGTGATGCAAGTAAATATGTTGGAGTACTGACTAGGCTCGCTGGAAGCAGAGCAATGCTTATCTTTTTGTGTGACTCCTCCGGGGTACTATCCAAGCCTATTGGCAACGGAGAAACACCAGAGATGAAACTAAGACTCTGAAGGCTACACTGATTGTGCACCAATATACGCCTCAACCCCAATCGAAACAAATGTGCTTCCTTGGCTTGGAATGTGTGTCAATCAACCAAGAGCTTGGTAGATGCTACATCTTACAATCAAGCTAGTGTGAAACCAAGATGAACTGAGAACTGAACAATACTTCCAGAGGTGTTAGACTTTCTTTTCATGAACAAGGTCTATTCAAAGAGTTCGATTTCTACCAGTGTTTCGCCAAGTGTTGTAGCAGCTACAACCACCCTCCAAAATGTTTCCTTAGATTTGTTTTGGAGCCTCCCTACCAACCTTTCATAGCAACATGTCATACTTCATCAAGTAAACAAGATTCAGTGATTTTCTTGTAGAATGACAACCTGTCCATCAAATCTTGTTCCACCCCCTCATAGGTTGATTCTTTAGACTTAGTCCAGCTGCAAGCTGAGCAACTCCCTCAAGAAATTGTGAAATTCTGCAGGGGAACTAGCCTTCCCTCTAGAAATTGTGAAATTCTACCTCGCAGCCTGTTGGGCTCCAGAATTGTGCAAATCTGCCAAGTCAAGCCTCATGGAGAAAATTGCACAATTCCTCCCAACAGAGATGCTCAACCCAAAGATTGCGTAATCCTGGGAAGCAGTCAACTGCTCTGGGTAGAAATTGCTCAAATATTCTAGGAAGCTAGCCCATCTCCCTCCGAGAAATGTGCATTTTTTCCTCCCAGTTGAGCAGATTGTTGCATGTGCATTTGAGTTGACCAATTCTACTCGGGACCAAGAAAATTTGACTTACATCCATGGCTTTCTTTTTCCCGGAATAGAAAAAGAAACATGCAAAAAAACATCCCTAGATTTTAGGGAGTTATTTTTAGCAGTTGGAGGTTACATGCAAATATCGTTTTAGAATATTTCCTCCAAGTGTTGCTTTTTCCTTGATTTGTGGCATGCGCGTAATGAGCTTCAAACTTATTTATTCGATGCTTCAAAGCTCATTTCTTCACATCGATCTTGGAGCTCTAACATCCCACAACACATATCAGACTCTTTGACACATTCATCTCAGTTATTCACGAGTAAGTAGTCTTAACTTATCTTTTGCATCATTTCTGTCATTTTTTGTGTTTTCGCTTGTATGAGTGTTTTTTACTTAATTTTTGTGAACGCTTGCTGTCATTTACATGCATACTAGCTTTTACTAGCACCGTTTCAGTTTTCATTAGCATCTCACTATTGTCGTATGCATGAAACTATTTTGCATGAATGGTCATTGATTCGTTGACTTGCTTCACCCACATGCATGTTGTTTTGTTTTCTGAATCTTTCATTCACTATTTACATGCATGATAATTCACTTGTGCTTACACTAAGTATTGCCATGCATTCATAATCACATTTTCTTTCAGTTGCCCGATGGCACGTCTGCGCAGCCTTGGCCGGGACTCTGCCTCACCAAGATAGCATTGCATAATCCTGAGAAGGAAGGCTCTATCTTCCCCTCAGGAAATTTTCATTTTTTCCCAGTAACTATCCTCAAGTCTTGCATTGAGCAATTCTAAGGGACAGTGACTGTAGGCCCAGAAAATTATGCAATGCAATTACTGGTCCTGCAACCACTGCCAACTAAAATTGTGCATTGTGCAATTCCAGTAGCCAGCATGCTACCCTGGATGGCGCATTGCACAAATCTAGTATCTAGCCAGCCTCCCTAGATAGCCTAGACTACATTTTGCATAGTTCTGGTAGCCAATCAACCAACCTCCTAGAAGAAATTGTGCAACCCTTTCCAATCAACCCCCAGGTATGTTGCATGTCGTTCCTTAAGTTTGCTTTGGTTTTCCCTGACAGATTTCTTGCCATGCATTTTGCTTTGTCTCCAGATCTAGCAGGTGTTTTTCCACCTCTTAGTAGTTTAGGATCAATGGCCACCAAGAGAGCAGGATCAAAGGACACTGACAAAAGTGAAACTGGAGCAACATTTGAGCTAGTGTTCACAAGTCTACCGATCTATGAGGATACCAAGATGATTGTAAACAAGGACATCAAGCTGAAATGGCAAGAGGTCAATGATGCATTTGTAGGCACATTTGGGGAATACCTTGAAGACCGCCAAGTATATGTGAACATTCACAACTCTGGCTTGTACTGGATTGCATGCAAATACCCCGTGTTCCCATGCGCAGACATGATACATTGGATCGACTCGCACACTAATCCTGAGATAATGACATTTACCAGTGTCAGTAGGATGAAGATTACTACCTTCAGGGCACAGGATTATGATGAGATGTATCAGATGTCCAAGCTCGTGATCATCATGGAGACACCCTTTAGCTTACCTAATAGAAATGACAACTCCAGAGACATTTTGAAGAACTCGGTAAAGGAGCTGGCTAAATTTAGGATTACACCCAACTAGATCTGTAAGACGAATATATTGCGGAAGGCGTATCAATACTTTGTCATCTTTTCATGTCGATTGTATGGCCAAGAAAGCACATAAACCTTCCCACAGAGTTGGGTGATCGCGTTGGAACAATTGGACAGAGAAGGTAAAGTATGCAACTAGTCTAGCATGTTAGTTCATCAACTGAAGGAACAAGTAACAAGGGATCAATAGCTACCCAAAGGTATGCAAGAAGAGAACTACATGTCCACCTACATCTTGGATGCAATCTGTGCCCAACAGGAGTTCCTAGGCTTGAAGTGGGCATTGACACCGATGGAGATTGATGTGAACATGTATTGTCCAAATGTAGCTTCAAAGGAGTTATCACATGGTTGTCTGATCATTTTGTCACCTTGGTTTACAAGATTATATTAGAATAGGATCCACCCTACATGTCAAAGGCAGCAATGGAGGCACTGATAGACATAGCTGATTGGTATGCCTCACCGTCTGGAACCTTCATACGTATGTACAACACAGAGAAGCCTTTGCATGTTCTACCGAATTTTTCCTTGGACATACTCATCATGCAAGAAGTAGCATATCACATCTCAGCAAGATTGACAGCTAGGCTCCACCAGAAGAAGAGGGCACCTTGGCCTGCTCTTCTGTTGTGCATTGGGTTATACGAGATTCATAGTTTCAAACATGCAGATGTCGAAGCAGAACAGATGAAGAAGTATCCTTTCGACCTCCAAAGTAACAATCTGTATGAACCACATTATCTTGTGAAATATGACTACGTGAGAGTATAGTTAAACTGGATCCACGAGGCATGTCATTTGGCGGAGGAGGACCCATGGAGATATTGTTACAAATCCTCCATACTCAATGAACTGGTCAGTTTTGCTGTGGAATGGTTAGCGAAGCAACAAGAAGTGGCATCTCGAAAAGCACCAGAAGTAGCAGAGGTGAACATACCATTGAATTACAAGGTCAAGAGGAAGATTGTATATTGCATGGAGGAAGAGAAAAGCTACAAGTTCCGAGCAAATCCACTTATGGAGAAAGAAGCAATGGCTAATAATACAGGAAAAGAGGCAACAATGCGATAAGAGAAACATGCAAAGGCAGAGAGGGAAACAGAGAATGTGCTCTATTTCTAATCATCTATTCTCATGACCAAAACCAAATCTTATATTCCAACCTTCCCTTCTCTTCTTCTCAGTCCCTCGGGAAATCCTGTTACTCCCTTTCCATGTAATCACTCACCTTCCAAGTTCAGGCATCCCCTTCTCTACTTCTCAGTCACTCGAGTGATCCATCCCTTGGTAGGACTTCCTCACATTGTAATGAGTTCAAACCGATTCATCCTTCCACCTAAAAACTATCATGTGGGTCATAGCATGCTTGTGTCCCACAATGGCTCTATTTTGACTTTAGCATATTGTTGTCATTCCATCTTTTGGTCAACCTCATTTACCCAAACTGGGTAGTCCCATATCCATTCCTACATCATAGGAACACATATTTCATGAGACTCATCATATGGAATATGTAATAAATTAAAATTTACCTCATTATCAGTTTGTCCATGAGGTGAGCTTGGAATTCTACTTTAATTCTTGTCACAAAGAGAAAACAAGGTTAGCCCATAACTTCACCATCATAAATAAAATTTCAGGACATGGAATTACATCCATAATTTAAATTTCATAAATAAATGTAACATTGATACTTATCTTTATTTTCTCTTTATTTCTTTCTCTACGCTTCTTGGATCAAATTCCTATCCCGGAAAGCATCCAATAGCCTTTCTTTTCTCGTACACACACTGGATCAGTTTCTATCACAACAAGCACCTAATTCCTTCTCTTCTCTTCAATTTCAAATTTACTAAGTGTCTCATTGGACCCAAGGAAAGAACTTAGTAACAAATAAATATAGATATGCATCATTATCCCTCAAATATGGGCACTATCACTTAGGAGTTACTACAAACTAGGTAGTTTTATTTTGACAAAACTATAGGTGTATTCCACACCTTTACAAGCCCAAGCAAGCCCCATTCTAGGTAGTTGACTTGTCCTACACATTAAATACACAAGGACCTAGACATCCCCATTCATGTATGCCCCAAAACATTACACAACACATGCACATATACATAGGGTACCACGATACATACACATACCCACATGGCACAACCTAAAGAATACATGTGTACAACACATACACAATGCACATACCACAACACAATCTATATGTACACAATACTGATGAAAATCTAGAGACCACACTATCTGTATCCAGAGACACCAAGAAATACTTCCTCTAGTGTCCTTCCGACACTTTACTGTGGTATCCACAATCCAAATTTAGGATTTTTGGTTTATGCAAATTTGTCTTAGCATGTCACAAATCATAGTGCCTTCTGTTATCACTCAGGTTTTCCCTAAAGTTGTAAGAAAAGGAAAGGAGGCCGAGGTAACCATAAACCAATATTTTAGATACAGAATCTAGCCAATCTGTATCCAGAGAGGGCTCTCTCTTTATTATTTAACTTTGTTTTGAAAGGTATTAGGCTAATTATGAGGTTCAAGGGTTTTGTTTGATTTTTGGATGTTGAGTTTCAACAGATCAGAGGTGAAAGACTGAGGTTCAGTCCATTGGGCTATTGGAGTCAACGAGAACGGTTTTCTGGATTTCGTTTCTTGACAGAGGATGGTTCCACAGGGCAAGATAGTCGAGCAGGGAACAAATAAAGAGCTGAAACAGATGGAATGGGTTCAAATTGGGTGAAAGGCAGTTAAGAATCTTTCAACCTATTTAAAGAGGGAAAATGGATGATTACTACTAAAGAGCATTTAAGAATTCTTTAACAAATAATCAGCATGTAAGAATTAGGAAGTAGGAGAAATTAAGAGTTACACTGCTTATTCTAATTCTGAAGAAAACACAGAGTGATAACGGATGAAAGCAGAGTGCATTCAAGCAAATTCTGAATTAATATTTATCTTTATCATTCAGATTATGAAACATAGGTGATATAAGGAACCAGAAAAACTTTAAAACATAGATATAAAAGACTTATTGTTCTGATGCTCGATTCAAGAATCCTGTGGAAAATCTTCTGCTTTAGTTCTTCATCTAGTGTGCTCAATAACAGTTGATTCCAATAGCTTTTTAGTCAAAACTCAATGTTACAAAGAAGTCTAAGAATGCATCACCAACCCCAAATACTTCGATTGGGGAGGTATTTATACAAAATATCTTACAAAATATCTCACAGAGATAATATCTAGTAATGACTCATCATTTTTACAAAAGATAGAGACAAATAGTCTTGATAACAGGGAAAAGTGTTGTGCTGGCTACTCTGTCTTTGTCAGTTGTGCTGGAGGTAGGCCCTATGAGTCGGTTTACAGCTGTCTTCCACTGATACTCTACGTTGGCTGTTCCAGATTTGTTGGATGTTCTTCCACTCTGATCTGATACACTTTTGACCTGTATGATGCTCATTCATCTTTGTTTACCGCATCATGGTAAATGGCCCAAAATTTTCATTCTACCAAAGATACCAAAGATAAGCTTATAAAATTTCTAGCATATCCTCCCACCATTTTTTTTCTGGTAATTTATGTCTCTGCAACTTCCTAAGAGTCTCATCAGTCTCTGTATACCTAAAGAAATTAGGTTGGATGGTGAATAGATGTTTCACATCGCACTCAATATAAAATAAGCTCTCCAAGTTATCATAGAGGACTTGGTCAGATGGAAGTGCTTTCACTCCTGAAGCACTTGTTGATGAAGTAATTTGATCAGCAACATATTTATTCAATTTGTGTGCATAATCTACATGTTTCATCAGCCGATCATTACTTGTTAAAGCACTGAGTAGACCCTTATCCTGCAAAACTGCAAATTTTTCTGTGAAAGAATTAATCTCTACCTACATGTCCTAGCATCTTCTTTCTAAATTTTGCATCAGAGTTCTCTTGGTTAGAACTCTCTTGATTTCTAGAATGGTGTCTGTCCTGTCTGTGATTTCCAGTGCTTCTAGTTGTTCGCTGGTCTTGGTGTTCAAAAAATGTATTAGCCGGTTAGCTTGTTCAGGCATCTGTCCCAATAAAGCTCTTGTCTTTTGAATTTCCACTTGGGCTACTCTCACTAAGTCAATATGTTCATAAATAGCTTGGATTGATTGCCAAACATTAGCAAGGGATTGATTGATGTTGGCCCATAGAATTCCTTTGATTTCTTCCAGAGGTTTATCCAGAGTGAAATCCTTTTCTAATTCTCTCACTTTGTTCTCTAATGTTTTAACCTCCCTTATTTTCTCTGCCACATTCATTTTGGATTTTTCATAACTCTTTTCCACCTTTGCTAATTGTTCCTTTACATGTTTCAATTTTGAAACTTGGAGTTTCAATTCTTCCATGGCTTTTATCAATTGCTCCGTGGTCATATTAGTACTAGTGCTTGGTGCTGTTGTTGTTGCTGATGTACCTATGATGACCTCTGTTGTAGATGCTGGAACATTGGGAGCCAATGTTGTTCCAAGTGTGGAAGGGGCTGCATCTGAGACTGTAGGAATGATTCCAGGAGGCTGGGAAGTGGATTCTCCCTTCTTTTCCTTTAGTGCCTTTTCTAGTGCCTGCTCTGTATCGGTTAATCTTTTGTTTAGTTTCATGAGCAGGTCCATCATGTCTTCTTCTGATTTTTGTTGTACAACTTCTGCAGTCTGTGGATGCATGGAAGGAGGCAATTTCAGTTGTTTTCTTAGGGAAGCAATGTCCTCTTCTTTCTTCTTCATTAGTGCCTTTATGCATTTAGCATCTTTGGGATCATGTCCCAATTCAATGATAATCTCCTCCAAAGATTTTATCCTGTTGTCTTTAGCCAGTGAAGAAGCTTTCTCCAAATGTGGTTGAGCAAAGGTATTGTCCAAGGAGTTTTGTAATTTTTGAGCCAACATCGCTTTATCAACCAGTGTGGAGTAGACCATCTCTCCAGTCTGTTTATGAAGCTCAATCTGGTCCATAGGATGAATGTCCTTGGATAGGACCTCCAAATTTGTCCTGATGTAATCAGCTGCTAATTGTGGTTGTTGCACCTTGGGCTTAAAGTAACTCATGACCATTTTTCCCTCCTTAATGTCATAGGCTGACATTAATCTTTGCTGGTTTATGGGGGCCATCTTAAGATACTAGTTGTAAATTTGAAGCCTTACTGGGTCATTCCTTGCCTTTATCTTTGTGAATGTCCTTTTGATGTTCGAGGCCTATTTACTTTGTGGCCTAGTGGATGAAACTTCCATGATGTGCTGCCTTTCTAGCTCTTGCCTATGTGAACTAGTTGATGTTTCTATCACCGGAGAAGTCTGTTGGCTGACTGCCCTTTCACCTCTTAGACTATCTACTATTTCTTCAATAATTTCATCTTCAGATAGGGGATTCAATCTCTGCCTTTTTTCACCCAGTTGTTCTGCAGGTCCACTGATAGGTGTGGGGTCTTCTCTGTCTCTTTTCTTGCTTTTTCCCTCATTTAGAGGAGTCTGTAATGCAGGAATTTCTACTGCTTTAGTTTGGACTGGAGTAATTTTCTCTTACTGATCTGCCATTGCAAGTTGCTCTGTATTTGCCACTTCTTTGCCCTTGGAGGTTCTTGTGACTGGTGTACTAGTTCCCTATACAGGCTGCTGAGAAGTTCCAGCAGAGGATGTACCAACTCCTGATTGTTGAGGTAGTTTGAAAGATACCTGTCCAAAAGAGTCCAGGTCAAGCCTTTTTTCAAGATCTTTCATAGCTTTTTCCATCTTTTCCTGTTCACTAATTTCTTCTATTAATGTCCCTTCTACCCATTCTTCTTGATTTTCATACTATTCAATTTCTGGGATCCTATGATGTACATAAACTAACAACCTGTTTCTTACCCTTCTATCACTTATAAAACTATTCGGGTCATATGGCACCCGCCAAAATCTTTTCTTCAATTTTAGGTGATCTCCTAGAATCTTGTCAGCTTCTTGCCAAGTATCTCTAGAATTGATGAGATAGGGGCCTAACTGGTTTTTTATTCTTAGCTGAGCCTTTTTCTTTGCATTAAAAAAATGGGTTAAGTCTACACTGATGATCTGCCTAAAATATTCTAATGCAAATAATCTCATGGGCACATATTTGGGTAGCTTGAAAGGGCAAAGCTCACAACCATATATTCTAATCTCTGCGTGATTTTGGTACAAGTACCAATCACCTATCTTGTACTATTTGGAGAGCTGCAAATTTTTTTTCATGTCACTAGAGATTCTAGGAGGGGGAGCTCCTATCAACAGAGTGGATGCTTTTTGTACAAATAAGTTAATGAAATCATTATAGGCATAAGGGCACTCAAAGGTATTATGGAAGACTAAGGTCCAAAAGATCAGAGACCTTTGATTTCCCTTTGAGTCCAACCTCCTAATGGGGAAAGAAAAACTGTCTCGATGATAATACAACAGAAGGTGGTATATGAAAGATGTGTACTTGAAGACTCCTTCTCTATCCAGGTTCAAGAATTTATCATGGACTTTATTAGAAATGAAAGTAGCATAGTCATACTTGACAGCAGGGGGCTGTCCTGGGGTAAATATTGACAGTAGAACTAGGGTGATCTCATCAACATACTCGCTGGTATTAAATCCAAAGATCCAAGATATCATGTCAACAATAAGTTTTCCAGTGTCAATGAACCAGTTCTGCAGTAGGGAGGTGGGCCTTGGGGCTGGTGGTCTGGTTTCATGAACATCTGAGTAATACGGGTTATTTCTGAATTGGGCAATTGAGGAGATTTTTCGAGCAGATACCCCATGGACAGATGAGCCAGGGGCTCAATGGAACAGAAATGTATCATCTCATTGATGGATTCAATAGTTATGTGAAAAATAACAGTTTGAGATGGGGACATGACTGCTCTATGGACAGGGTCATCATTGGCACAACACTGATGAATGATGTCTGGGAAAACATGAACTGAGGGAATGAAGTACATGGGAAGGTTAGATTCCCATAACCCAAAAATATCAGAGTTGTTTTGATAGCTATCCCTGATTTGGCAGAAGGCTTGAAGATGGTTCACATTTCCATACAAATCTTTAATTTGGAAATCTTTGTCAGCCAGAGCTAAATAATCCAAGTCTTTATGGGGTGCATTCATAGGCACAACGTTCAGGGCTACGGGAGCTTCCATGTTTGGTTCTTGTGTTTTCAAACTGGAATTTTGGGCTTTTGTGGAAACAGTGGAGTAAACAGCAGGCTTGGGGATATTTTTGTGAAGTTTCAGAATGAATTGAACTTGAATTTGGCTCCTTTAGGTAAAATTATTAGTGGAAAATCGAGATTGCAGGGTAACTTGGTCGAATGGATAAATACCTAGCTTAAGGAGACAAATTGTGCAATTGCAGGTTCAAATGACTGACGACAGAGCGCGTTGCTATGGTTTGTCTGGCTGGGTGGCGGACTGAACGCTCATACAATCAACTAGATGTGTTTTGCATGGAACACTGTTTGCAAAGAAAAATGGCGAAAATGACATTTTCTCGTGGTTTTAACGAAATCTGGGTTTGGCAGGGGTTTTTTTGGCATTTATTGCATGGATAACGTCAGAGTGATGGGACGTCTTGTCGCTAGCTGAGGGTGGTAAGCGGTTTTCCCCGCACCACTTTTGGGGTCGAGCGGTTTCGGATGGGGGGTAAGCGAGTAGGTTAAATGAGTGCCGCGTGTCCTTGGTACGGTGGCAAAATTGTTGGTTCCCCACTAGTTAAACAACAGAGATGTAGGGTGGTGCGATATGATTGTCAGCCGTTAGATGGTTGGGCCCAAATTTGACGGCAGGTGGGCTTCAGAAATGGCGGAGAATTATTATATGCAGGCTCGAGTTAATAAAACTTAATTTAATCATATCAGGCATGTTCTGATTGGTTAGGGTTGATTGGTTATTAATTTACCAGAGGTTAATTAATCCCATATGGTGCGTGGGGTTTGGGTTATTAATAAATTTCAAATATATCTATTAATCCTTGTTTATGCATTGATATGGTCATATTTCGACCAGGGAGGGGATATGTAATATTGGGGTTTTCTACATAATACGGGGGATGGGTATATTGTAAGGGATTTATACATAATAAATGTCAAAAATTAATATGAAAATGAATTGGACGCTAAGTTAAACCTTTTGCATATATGTTTACACTTATGCTTTAAAGGAGAAAAAGGGGTTTATATGAGAAAGGTGGCTAGTTTCATAAGTAAAATAGGGTTTTACTTAGTCAATTTTCATGAAATGGAATGAGTGGTTTGTGAGTGATATTAAGAACAAATATTAGTACTTTGGGAGAAAATTAGTGAATGTTAAGGGAAGAAATATCAAGGGGAGTTAGTCATGAAACCTTGCTTCGCTTTGAGCTGCATCAAGTGTAATATCCACCATGGCTCTTGTGATTAAAGTAAAGGTTAACACATGTGGAGACATAATCTATCACAAGTATCATTCTGCAACCATTGTACCTACCCTACCTACTTGGTCTAGCATTTCTTCTTCTTTCTTTGGGTGCATTTGTACTGGCAAACCCTCATCACCTTCTTTTTCTTTTCATGGTAAGCCTACCTAAGTCTGCACTTATAACATCCAAGGGCCCAAATTTAACTGTTGAGCTCCTTTGCTTCTCTACCTATCTACTTATTCGCCAAGATTGAACAGTTTGGTCAAATTTTATTCTCTATCTCTAAAACATGAAATTCAAACATGAACTACCCAAGATTAAGTTGTTTGGCCATTCATCAATGGTGGCATAAATCAACAAGCTGCACACAATCAGATTGCTACAGAAAACAAACTAGTAGTGGCATTTTGGACTTGCACACTTTCCTGGTCTTTTTGTTTAGGGTTCACTTATTTCTTTTTTTGACCATTTCATTCTTTTTTTCCCTTTGATTTTCCTTTTAGGGCATACCCTCTTTACATTTATTTGAATTTTTTGATTTTTTGACAATATGGAAAACCTTTGCAACCAGAAAAGGTATGAACATATTACAGAGCTCGTCAATGTCAATCATGAAATATGACACCTATTGGTATAGGAGCATTCCTTGTTCACAACATAAACATGGGAAAAAATTTATAAATAATTTTTTCATGGTACTAAGACCATAGATTAGCCAAGGCTACTTTTTCCCACTCGATTCCTCATTAACTAGGAACTTTTTTATGCCATTCAAATTTTCCTTGGATAAGTTTGAACAGTCCCTCTTCCACAAGAAGGGCCCTTGATAGAACCCTATTAGAAAAACGACATATTCATATTTGTATAAAAAAATTGAGTATGATCTTTGGGCCTATCACATATTTATAGGTATATCAAGCTATGGCCAGAAAAAGTCCCTTGTGTTATTCTTGTTGCTACCATTCCATTGTCCATCCCTCTCCATGGACTAACCAACCACTTGGCCATCATATTGTTGTTCACTCAATCATAGGTGTAACAAACCTTGAATTATGTCAAATAAAACCAGGCTTAAAATAACTCCCTTTCATGTTGTTGTTATGTGGAAATTTCTAATCACTTATGCTTTTTCTCATGTCTGCTATAGTATCCAGGAGTAACTCTCCAATATCTTTCAACATCGGCTCTTTTCCATCCCATCTATCCAACTCTAAGTTCCTCATTTCCTAGAACTCGTTCAATTGATCACTATTCATCTTCATTACATGTGACTCTCTTCATCTCTCTTTTTCCAAGCTTCATGGCCTCCCTGCCACCTTCAATTGACTTGACCCAAGGCCCTAAGCCCTGAGCATGTGAATCAAAAACCTTCCATAACATCAATGTGAAATGCAAGAGGAAGAATAATAAGTAACATCATAAGAAATAAAATCCATGATCGCAATCATAAAGAAAACCACACACAAAACAACATGGTCATGTACAAATCTAAAATTAAAGTGGTTTCAGTCAAGAAAATGATAAACCAAAACCACCACTTATAGGAATTAGCATAAAACAATCAAAAGTTAAATTTTATCCACATATGTCCAGTGTTCGTGGCACTTCTAGCTACCATACAATGTGCATATGTATACATTCACATACACATATTCATGCACCAAATTTAGTTTAAGATTTCTTCACAAGGCTCCCAACAACCTTGAAGTCTTACATTCCCCAAAAATTCATATGGGATCTTTTCAACGCAAACATATATTTATGTCAAAGAGATTGAGGGAATGCCCACTCTTCCTTCCCGGTGTCCTACATTGTTGATTGTGTTCTTGTGGCCCATTGGGGCTATTGTATTTCTTCTTATTCTTGTGGGGACAACCCATTTTCTGATGCTCTTCTCCATAATTCCAAAAAGAGAGTGTTTTCTTCTCCTTTTCTACCTCACAAGGCCTCTTCCTGCTATTTCCATTCTTCCTTTTGAGGATTGGGCTTGGTATTTCATCTCCTGCAACTGCTTTTGCAGCTTGTTATTCCACTCAACCAATTCTTGTTGTTTCCTGGTGAGATTTCTAAGTTCCACCATTCATATCTTTAGCTCATCTTCCAATTCCTTGAGTTCACCCCCTAATCTCCTAAAGGTTCTTTTCCTTTGGAGGGATATCCCTATTTCTCACTCTCCATGGACTTGGTCCATATCCTGTTGCACCATGCAATGATTCATGTTTCCTTTTGCTACCACCAAGTCCTGCTATGTATTACCACATACACTCAGTTGTTAGTGCATCAATAAATATAAATAAGTATACCAGTTTCCTTGCCCTTTTATACCAAGCACACTTCCTTGCAACTAGGCACATATCTCGATTCACATATCAGTCACTTGTCTCAAATCCAGGACATAAAAAAGCATAATCATTTTTAGCATAATTTTTTTTTTCAAAATCCAAAATTGCTACATGCACATGCACTTTTGAACTCTCATTAATTTCATTTAGCCTCTTTTGTCGAGATCAATCAACATTTTAAATTCAACCTCTATACCAAGACTAGTAATCAGGGTGTTTGTAAACTTAAGGAAGGTAATCAAAAGCCATTCAACATAATAACATCATTTCATGCATAATCGTGTATTATAAGATTAAAATTGAGCCTTAACTATTATCAGTCTCTTTACCGAGATCCTCATTATCATCTGTTAAGATCGCTATTTGTTAGATTCGTTTAATCTCTTCACAGAGACCGCCACAAAACAATATCATTAATATATTCCACCATGTCCTCATTATCTGAGCGACATTCTTCAATTTCCTTGCCCACTATACTAGAAGAATATTTCATAAGAACAAAACAACATATTATTGAGGAGGATGATGAAACACAAGAAATTTAAAATAAATCTAATATTTCACTCTCTTCCAGAGCTATAATCCTTCATCTACAAGGTCTACGAAAGGCCTATGCTTTTCAACTCATCTTATTTTGAGTATTAGACATGGACATTCTATCTCATAGTGAGATGAAAACCTTTACAGGCTTCCACCAACCATTTTCATGTCACATCCATTCCTTGAACAAGGAAGGTATTAACAACGAAGACAAGCATTCATAAAGAAAACCAAAATCAATATAAAGAAAAGGTCAATCTCTATTGAGGTTTTTTTCCATGTAACAGTGAGGTAATGGGACTTCCCCATCTCAATAAATACATTCATATACATATACTTACATGTAAACAAAAGCAATCGATGCCATCGAGGCTACTAACATATAATCCTATACCTATCACTTTACAACATAGAATTTTCCCAACAACTGATTAAATATAGAGGTTATGTTATCCAAGTAGTTCGCCTCTACTTCTAGAATAACACTGAACATGTTTGACATAATTTACATATGAAATTCTAATTTAAGCCTCGATGACGCAACAATTGTTGTGCACCAAGCTATCTCAATTATTAAATCATCAATCTATATGACACAATTTATCCCTCTTAGACTGGAAAGAGATAAGAGGGCCTACTGAACATTCTTATTGGAGCATGAACAACAACTAGAGAAGATGGCAATGCCCTCATATGAAATCATAATTGTGATGTTATCTTACAAGGAAAGATTCACATTTGTGTCCCATTGGTTCAAATATGTGAAAGTAGGTGTCTATTTGATCATTCATCTATTGTCTTGGACAATATGGATTAGTGCTTCTATTTTATTCTTCAAGTCTCTCTCTCTCTCTCTCTCTCTCTCTCTCTCTCTCACTCTCTCATATATAGTATTAGGCTACTCCTTAACTAATTTCTAGTTCTATTCTATAACACAAGATAGAAAACCAATCAAACATGCATTATATATTTAACAACCTGTGTTAATGCCCTCATATGAAATCATAATTGTGATGTTAACATATAAGGAAAGATTCACATTGTATGTCCCATTGGTTTGAATATGTGAAAGTACATGTCTATTTGATCATTCATCTATTGTCTTGGATTAGTGCTTCTGTTTTATTCTTCAAGTCTCTCTATCTCTCTCTCTCTCATCTATTGTCTTGGACAATATGGATTAATGCTTCTGTTTTATTCTTCAAGGTGTCTATTTGATCATTCATCTATTGTCTTGGATTAGTGCTTTTGTTTTATTCTTCAACTCTCTCTCTCTCTCTCTCTCTCTCTCTTTCTCTCTCATCTATTGTCTTGGACAATATGGATTAGTGCTTCTCTCTCTCTCTCTCTCTCTCTCTCTCTCTCTCTCATCTATTGTCTTGGAAAATATGGATTAGTGTCTCTCTCTCTCTTACTTATATAGTATTTCTCTCTCTCACACACATCTATTGTCTTAGACAATATGGATTAGTGCTTCTCTCTCTCTCTCATCCATTGTCTTTGACAATATAAAGGAGTCTCTCTCTCGCTCTCTCTCTCTCTCTCTCTCTCTCTCTCTCTCTCTCTCTCATATATAGTATTAGGCTACTCCTTAACTAATTTCTAGTTCTATTCTATAATGCAAAAACCAGTCAAACATGCATTATATATTTAACAACCTGTGTTAAACATAGGATTAGAAGTATTTGATAAGGAAAAGGAGAGGAATTAGTCAAAATAAAGGAAATAATTATGTAGCAAAAAGAGACCATTTCACAACTTATCAATGTTGAAAATGTTAAACTTGATTATACTCTTGATCACTACATTTAGAATGGGCTTAGCATTGTCTAGTGTCAAATAATGTTAGGTGATTGTGAAGATACTACAAATCTCGTTCCTAAAAGGGAACACTCCCTAGTTATTGCAGATATCCCTCAAGGTTTCAATTTCCAAAACATGGGATATGAGATTCATTCTTATAGTTACCAAGCTTTCAATAAAGTGCTTACGAGATTTCTGGAAGTCACAACTTCACCATTTTGGATATTTATGACTTTTCACTCAAACACACAACTAGGATTAGTACTATCATTTAAGGGCAAAGCAAACTCAAGGATGCATCTTTCATGGTAGGACATTGAAATTATATGTTAAGTAATATTATTATTATATATTATATATATTAGTATTATAATAGTATATATAATATATATATATATAATATAATATATATAATATAATATATATATATAATATATATAAGATATATATTATATATATATAATATTATATAGCGAGAAGAGAGAGAGAGAGAGATGAGAGAGAGAGAGAGACAGACAAGTTAACAGAATTTTTACTATTTCATGTTATAGGAAAAAGCCAAATCTTATTTGTTTTAGATGTTCAATACTTATAAGTGTTTCTAAGATGGTTTGAATCTTGGACAAAATATTATAGTTATAAATCTATTCTACTAAATGAAGTAGATAGAAAGAGTCATAGTCAAATAAATTATGGTTTATAATGTCATGGTAAGAAAACTAACATATCATGACAAAGATATGAAAGGAGAGATCATAATCATTTATAAAAAGCCACAGGCACTAATTAACTTTCTTCTAGATTTATGTTCAAATGAAAGAGATTGGATTT
>APFE030118326.1:227674-246287 GCA_000404065.3 Pinus taeda
AAAGGAGTCTCTCTCTCGCTCTCTCTCTCTCTCTCTCTCTCTCTCTCTCTCTCTCTCTCATATATAGTATTAGGCTACTCCTTAACTAATTTCTAGTTCTATTCTATAATGCAAAAACCAGTCAAACATGCATTATATATTTAACAACCTGTGTTAAACATAGGATTAGAAGTATTTGATAAGGAAAAGGAGAGGAATTAGTCAAAATAAAGGAAATAATTATGTAGCAAAAAGAGACCATTTCACAACTTATCAATGTTGAAAATGTTAAACTTGATTATACTCTTGATCACTACATTTAGAATGGGCTTAGCATTGTCTAGTGTCAAATAATGTTAGGTGATTGTGAAGATACTACAAATCTCGTTCCTAAAAGGGAACACTCCCTAGTTATTGCAGATATCCCTCAAGGTTTCAATTTCCAAAACATGGGATATGAGATTCATTCTTATAGTTACCAAGCTTTCAATAAAGTGCTTACGAGATTTCTGGAAGTCACAACTTCACCATTTTGGATATTTATGACTTTTCACTCAAACACACAACTAGGATTAGTACTATCATTTAAGGGCAAAGCAAACTCAAGGATGCATCTTTCATGGTAGGACATTGAAATTATATGTTAGTAATATATATTTATATATATTATACTATATATATTAATATATTATATATATATATATATATACTATATATAAATATATATATATATATATATATATATTATATTATATAAGCGAGAGAGAGAGAAGAGAGAGAGAGGGGGAGAGAGAGAGAGACAGACAAGTTAACAGAATTTTTACTATTTCATGTTATAGGAAAAAGCCAAATCTTATTTGTTTTAGATGTTCAATACTTATAAGTGTTTCTAAGATGGTTTGAATCTTGGACAAAATATTATAGTTATAAATCTATTCTACTAAATGAAGTAGATAGAAAGAGTCATAGTCAAATAAATTATGGTTTATAATGTCATGGTAAGAAAACTAACATATCATGACAAAGATATGAAAGGAGAGATCATAATCATTTATAAAAAGCCACAGGCACTAATTAACTTTCTTCTAGATTTATGTTCAAATGAAAGAGATTGGATTTTGGATTTGTTTAGGTAAGATTTATGATATGAAATTGAACTTCAATTATTATTATTTTTTAATTTATATGTGTTTACACTAAGTTACTTAATTACTTCTTTTGTACTTGGTGATTAGGTACAACACTAACATGTTCCTTACAAAAAGGAAGAAATTGTGTAGCCATTGAAAATGACCTATTACAATGCAATTTTATTCATCAAAGAATCAATGTAATTAAATTTCTTGTAGATACAATGCAAGAAGTTAATTTGAGGTAAGGATATTTTAATGAATCATGTGTGGAAAAAATTCAAATGAACCTCAACCACTATCAAATGGATTGATTGGAAAGGAATACTTTTGGAGATTTGTAGACATCAAATATCTAATGGGAGAGGAAAATGACCCAACAAAAGCACAAAATATTGTGGAAAAAAATGACAATCAAACTCTTGAAAATGAAGGATTTCGCTTATACGACTTTGCTGGTTAATTTAAGCTATGCTTGAAAAAAACCTCAAATTTGGAAACTCTTAATAAGTTATGCTTATAATGTTTTGACATTGAGATTTTATTAAAAGAATAAGTATTCATTTGTTGATTCTTTATTAGTAATACTTTTATTATGTTATTTTTACTTTATGTTTTTTGTGAATCATTATTTTTTAGGAAAAAAACTTTAAATATTATCATCTTTTAATTTAAATTCATAAAAATTTGTAAAAAAAAAAAAAAAAAAAATTTAACCTTTTTTTGGGTGTTCAAATATTTTGCCAAAATATACTTTCTTTGACATGTCATTTCAAGTATAAAAAAATCCCAAATTCAAAATTACATTTTTTTTGGTCAAATGGTTAAATTAATGTGTTTTCATGACAATTATTTGTTGTGTAATGAAGTAAAGATAAAAGGAGTGTGACAAATATTATTTTACATTACATTTCAAAAATATGGCATCCTATATTAATTAACCATACATAAATATATGTAAAATCTTAAGGTCCCCACTAAAAAAGGTGATGTTGCATCACCATTCTTCAAAATCAACATGAAAATCATGATTTGATGCAACCTATTTAAAAAAGAGAACTCAATAAAGTTCTCATTAAGTTGGTAACATTGTTTTTATATATAGTTATATATTGAATTAAAGGTTATATAATGTTTTCCCAGGAACTGTTATCGTCTTTGAAGCATTGCTCTTGGAGGTTGCCCCTTTGAAAAGGAGAGTGAACATAAATCTCTATTTTTTATTATCAAATAGATATTTCATAGGGTTTATCTCTATTTTCTCTTACATTCTTGCATTTTGCACTATATTTTATGAGAATTACGCTACAAAGGAAATGAATAGATTTGGAATCCTATAGTCTTGCAATTTAATATGGTTGGAAATTACAAATATCCTTAAATAATGAGTGAATAACAAACTTCTTATACCTCAAACTTCAAAACAAGCACAAAATTACCTTGGGAAGTGGCTTGGGTAAGTTGAAGATGGGATGATTGTAAAATTTGACACTTGAAATTCAATAATGCACCTTTATTAAGTTGCTACTGTTGAAATATTGCAACAAGAATATTCCAATTTAATTTGTCCTTGAATTAAATTGTGAATTAAAATTGAATTTAGTCTTAATAGCTACTTGGAAATAATTAAGTTATTTATTTTAAATTAATTAGTTGGAGAAACTCAAGTTAGAAGTCTTTCTGAAGTCATGCAAGAGTTATCCCTTAAATTAAGGAGATAAGATTGAGTTATATTTGAGTTGTAAGTAGTTAACTCAATTTACTGAGTTAAGTCCAGTTAAATTAGTTCCAAATTGTTTGATGAACTAATAGTGAGTTAACAATCAGTTGATCCATTAATGCAACTAGTGCTACTCCAGTTAACTGAAGATTCCCTCATCAAAAACTCATGCATGTCTATTCTAAGAAAGACCCAGTTGAGATTCATGTTCAAGGACAGTGTACTATCAGTTGCATGTGTTTTCTCATGGAGAAAACTCATGCACGCAGTCAAGGATTTATCCTTGAGGATTATGCAGTTTTGTAAGATTGGTTTTCCACTTGGTAATAGGAAAATCATCCATAAGGAACAACGCAAGGAAATAGAAGCTTGGAGGGTAGAGAGGAAGGTTGGAGAGAAGCCAAGATTGCCTGTGAGCATTTTTGAGGATTGTATTGAGAGTTGGCTAGCTATGAGAGCTAAGGATTTGTATAATTCCTATGTATTTCCACCATGTATGATAATGCAATAGTTTGGGGTTTTTAGTTGAGGCTTTCCCCAAAGTATTTTCATGTGTATTGTGCCATTGATTCTTCTTCTTCTGGTTATATTGTTTAGCTCAATATTTAAGCTTCCGCAAATTGATAGTAGAAGTAGGTTATAGTATTCTGCTTTGATTTATATTGCATTATCGGGTTAACCTGCCATAGATTTTCTACATGGTATCAAAGTTGTGAACAATATACTGAGAAGAGAATTCGAAGTTTGAAGTTCGAGGTTGCAAGTGCAAATCGAATTCATATCATACTTCAAGGTTGGCCAATGGCGTTCTATGGATTAAGACTCGAGTATGCCTTGGAAGGTAGCTCAAATTACATAGCATGGAAACATAGAATGGAGGTTGTATTAGAAGAAAATGGCTTGAAGGAATTCATTGATCAAGAAATCCCAAAGCCAGCTTCAACTAATGCACAAGAGTTGGTTGAGTGGAAGAAGTGTGTGGCGAAGGTGAGACAGATCATCCTTGAGGGAGTTCGAGATCATATTGTCTCGAGTCTCCATGGGAAGGATACTCCATTTTCAATGTGGAAGACATTGAAGGACCTCTACTAGAACAGTAGCGACCAAAGGAAATTAGCACTCAAGGATAAGCTTTGAAGAATCAAGATGGAGAAGGGTCATACTATTTCCACATATTTGAACAAGCTCACCACCTGCAGAGATGAGCTTGGCAGTGTGGGAATAACTACTACCGATAATGATATGGTTAGCCTCGCTCTCCTTGGCCTTCCAAAGAGTTGGAATAGCTACCAGGACTTTGTGAATGGAAGGGAGAAACTATCAGATTGGGAATGACTGTGGTTGGATCTTATGCAAGAGGAGATCAAGAGGAGCACATGAGATGGTTCTTCATCCAAGAATGATGATGAAGAAAATCTAGCCTTAGCAATTAAGGCAAGGGAAGGGAAGGGGAAGGCTTCCCATTTCAAATCGAATTCTTCTCATGGAGGGAAGAAGGGTGAAATGTCTAAAGTAAGATGCTTTAATTGTCACAAGATGGGACATTATGTGACTAATTTCCCATCGAATAAGTCCAAGAAGGGATCCTCAGAAGGATTGGAAGGTGAGGCTTAAGCCTCTCAGTTCGAAATGGACTTTATCCTCATCGCATGCATAGTTTCATCGATGATGGGTTGTGTATGGTATCTTGAAAGTGGAGCCTCATTCCACATGACCAGTGATAAAATTTATTGAGTGCCTTGGAGGAGAAATACCTCAAGATGCACATAGATATGGGTGATGACAAAAGGTATAGCGTTTCAGGAGTGAGCACGGTTTCTTTTTAGAGGCAGCATGGAGCTCCTCTCACCTTGATAGATGTGATGTATGTGGCTAGACTGAAGAAGAACTTGGTATTGGTCGCGATGTTGGAGGACAAAGGCTATGATGTTGTCTTCAGTAAAGGAAAGGAATTCCTAAGACACATAGACATGGGTCAGACCAAGAGGATAGGGATTCGGGTGAAGAATCTCTATAAACTATAGGTAGATGATTTTCCAGCATTGAGTACGAAAGTATAGGTTGTGCAAAGCCAAGACATTGGCGAGTTGTGGCATAAGCGGTTGGGCCATTTGCATCATGGGGCTTTGAAGATAATGCAGAAGATATCTACAAGACTTCCCAAAGGTAAACTTGAGCAAGTTGATACATGCAAAGGTTGTACCTTGGGAAAGTACACCAAGTCTTCCTTTCATGATTGAGACAGTTGAGCATAGGCTATCTTAGAGTGTGTTCATACTGATTTGTGTGGACCATTCTCGACGACATCCACAGTGAAGCAAAGGTATTATGTGATTTTCATTGATGACTATTCTCGTAAATGCTAGATTTATTTCATGCAGAAGAAGGACCAAACTTTCACAAAGTTTTGTGAGTTCAAAGTTTTGATCGAGAAAGAGTCAAGGAAGAAGATCAAGGCCTTGAGAAGTGACAATGGTGGAGAATATGTCTCTCAAGAGTTTAAGGACTTTTGTGCAGTGGAGGGAATTAAATGAGATTTGATGGCACCTCATAACCTACAGCATAATGGGGTGGCCGAGAGGAAGAACAGAACTATTGTAGGGGCAGCATAGGCAATGCTGCATGACGAAGGCCTACCACTTCACTTGTGGGCTAAGGCATGCAACATAGCAATCTATTTGTAGAATACAAGACCGCATCACATACTTGGGATGAAGACACCAGAAGAAGCTTTCTCCGGTAAGAGACCAGATGTGGGTCACTTCAAGATCTTTGGCTCATCAGTATATTTCCATGTGACAAAGGATGCATGTAAGAAGCTTGAGCTGACAGCAAAGTTGGGGATATTTGTGGGGTACACTGATACACCTCACAACTATCGGGTGTACTTGCCTACCAGTCAGAGGACAGTGGTTCAGAGAGATCTCAAGTTTGATGAGAAGAAGGCCATGCGAATTTCCCTTGAGAGGGAGCTCCAACTACAGGCTATGGAGGAACTGTTGGTTCCTAAGGAGGAGGAGCCTCAGACTGATGTGGAGCGACCACATGCAAAGGTTCCAGGAGTGGAGATATCCACTCAAGAAGAGTCTTCCAAAGATGGATGCAAGCACACAAGAGAAGCTGACAGATTGTTGGAGGATGCGTGAGAGAATGTGGGAGAACCATCTTCTCAAAGCAGACAGAGGAGCTCACCTAAGACGTACACTGGGTACATGGCCCTTTGCTGGGGAATGTGTTGAGACCAAGCCATATTCCTTTGAGGAAGCAGTGCAGCAGCCGATTTTCGTTGATGTTATGGTGGAGGAGTATGACTCCATAGTTCGTAACAGTGTTTGGGACGTGGTTCCAAGACCAAATATCAATTCAGTTTTGAGTTCCCATCGGATTTACAAGGTAAAGCAAGCTGCTGATGGTAGTGTGGAGAAGCATAAGGCAAGAATTGTTGCCCGTGGCTTTTCACAGGTCGAGAGGATCATGTTGTTGCAGTATATTTTGATAGAGGAGCAAGATGTTGACATTTGACAAAGGAATTGTCAAAGTGTGAATTCGAGTTCCATAGAGACAGGATCGGGGTGCCAGATAATCCCTTTCTTATTGAGAAGGAGCGTTGAAATATGGCAACAAGAATATTCCAATTTAATTTGTCCTTGAATTAAATTGTGAATTAAAATCAAGTTTAGTCTTAACAGCTACTTGGAAATAATTAATTAATTTATTTTAAATTAATTAGCTATAGAAATTCAAGTTAGAATTCTTTCTGAAGTCATGCAAGAGTTATCCCTTAAATTAAGGAGATGATATTGAGTTATATTTGAGTTATAATTAGTTAACTCAGTTTACTGAGTTAAGTCCAGTTCAATTAGTTCCAAATTGTTTGAGGAACTAATAATGAGTTAACAGTCAGTTGATGCATTAATGCACTCAACTAGTGCTACTCTAGTTAACTGAAGACTCCCTCATTAGAAACTTATGCATGTCTATTATGAGAAAGATCCAATTGAGATTAATGTTCAAGAATAATGTACTATCAGTTGCATGTGTTTTCTCATGGAGAAAACTCATGCATGCAGTCAAGGATTTATCCTTGAGGATTGCATAATTTTGGAAGATTGGTTTTCCAGTTGGTAACAGGAAAATAATCCATAAGGAACAGTGCAAGGAAATAGGATCTTGGAGGGCAGAGAGGAAGGCTGGAGAGAAGCCAAGATTTTCTGTGAGCATCTGTGAGGATTGTACTGAGATATGGCTAGCTGTGAGAGCTAAGGCTTTATATAATTCCTATGTATTAACACCATGTATGATAATACAATAGTGTGGAGTTTTTAGCTGAGGCTTTCCCCAAAGTATTTTCATGTGTATTGTGCCATTGATTCTTCTTCTTCGGGTTATATTGTTCAGCTTGAGCTTTAAGCTTCTGCAAATTGATAATAGAAGTAGGTTATAGCATTCTGCTATGATTTATATTGCATTATCAAGTTAACCTACCATCAGATTTTATACACCTACAACCATGAAAATCGTGAACTAGGGCTTGAAATTATCAGAAAATAAATTCCTTGAATTTTAGTGATCCTAGGGTTGATTTTGGAGTCAAATTGGTGTTGGGAATTAAAGTTCTAAGTGTTTTAAATTTGGGCATAGCCCTATATTGTGTTGAATAAGTAGGTGTCGAGTTGTGTTAAATGACTTCATCAAGTTCTAGAAAAGAAGTTACGACCTAACAAGTCTAATCAAGGAAAGTGATCAAACCATTAGCCAAGGAGGTTAAAAGGTGAAATCCGATCACTCCTTATTACCTACGAAACATTAGGGGACTTTTGTGGTCTAAAATGGGCCTCATAAGGAAATTATGAAGTAATAGTGGAAATAATAAAATATGATTACATTACATTATCAAATTTTGGAGGGAAAAAAGCAAAAACCACTTTTTCAACTTATCTCCCTATGGGTTTACTCAAATTTTAAGCGGAAACACTCGTTGGATGTAGATTTTGATTCCTCGTCCAAGGAGTACCCATGTTGCATACCTTCGATGGACCCTTCTACATAAAAAACGAGAAATACATGAAAAACATGATTGCAAGGTCCATCGAAATTATGCAACATGGGTACTCCTTGGATGAGGAAATAAATTTTGCATCCAACGAATACTCCTGCTCGAAATTTGAGTAAAACCTTAGGGAGATAAGTTGAAAAAATAGTTTTATTATTTTATTATTTTTTAATATTTTTTACTTTTTTACCCCAAAATGGTGAATCAACCCCCATGGTGAACATCACATCATCTGAATCCTATTGGTTCTGTAAAAAAGTTTTATTTTTGTTGTACATTTTATTAGGAGGCCCATTTTAGACCTCGAAAGTTCTCTAATGTTGGTTTCTTGTTTTATTGTATTTTTTTGTATGAGATCCTCTTTAGGGATAATAACCTAAAAATAGGAAACGAACTCAAATATACCCAAAATAATTGTATTGGTTCACCCTCCCTACTAAAGGTTATGTTAGCTATAATATGTATGATGGTAGAAAAACTCGTGGGTTGTGTGTGTGTGAGAGAGAGAGAGAGAGAGAGATTTGTTGTGAATGATGGTTTCAAAGTCTGGGATATATATCTACTTTGTTTCTTGTTTTCTTATGTTTTTTGCATGAGGGCTCCTTTAGGGATGATAACGTAAAAATAGGAAATTAACACAAATATGCCCAAATAATTGTATCATCTCATCTACCCTATTAATATTGGTGTTAGCTATAGTGTGGATGATGGCAAGAAAACCCAACCATCACCCAATCATAGGGTTATGCACCTTTAGAATTCAACTTGAGTGTCTTGGAACTTATGAAATTCAAGAAAGAATTGGATGAAATCAACTACTTGACCCTTAGGAATGGTGTTGAAGCTTTTCATGGTTGCATAGCCACCATGCACAAAAGAAAATTAAATTATATATTTGGTTACTGGGTAGGAAATTTATAAGAAAAAATTGCTAAGTGACAATCATGATGAAATTAACTCTAATCTAAATAAACTAATTATGTTTGAGACAAAATTTTAAATCTCAAAATTT
Organism: Pinus taeda; assembly: GCA_000404065.3. Lineage (NCBI taxonomy): Eukaryota > Viridiplantae > Streptophyta > Pinopsida > Pinales > Pinaceae > Pinus > Pinus taeda. Next base: position 236,569 of record APFE030118326.1, read on the forward strand.
AATGCTACTATGATAATGAAGTTTGTGAGGGATTAAAAAATAACCCAAAGGAAAGTGAAATTGTGAATGAAGGGATAGGATTTTTAAATGTTTTTTTAGTATTTTGATTCACTACTTTGCTAGTTCCTTTACCTCAAAAAAGTCTTCAAGTGGTTCCTTACTGCCTAATAAGTAGTTAAATGAAAATTAAATTTACATGTATTAAACAACCAATAATTAAGTCTATCTTAGAAGAGTGAGTCAGCCAAAATGATGAATTTTTTTGATCAGGGTAGCAATAACAAATATCAAAAATTAGGAGATGGAAAATAACAGAAGTAGAGGGACAAGACAGCTCCAACCAACAAAGTAAAGAAGGAATTGAGGGATTTCCTAAATGACCCTTCGACCTCCTACCTACCAAGGCTAGTATGCTTTGCTCCTTTGAGATATCTAGACAAACAATCACATAATGTTGTTAATAAAGAAAAATGTGACATTTAAACCCATAGAAATATAATAAACACCTATCTAACCAATCTTCCAAAGAGATAGCCAAAATATCAAGCATTCTCAAATATCCCTCAATCCTTAACAAAGAAAAATTCAATCATGACAACCACGTGAGAATATGTAAGTAATAATCACTAAGAACCCGAAAGAAAATACTATAAAAGATTCAATCATATTGTTCCACAAGCCTTGAAGAAATAAAGAAACGTTCATCTTATTTATAAGAGAAAAGGAGGTTACAGTTAGATCACAAGATATTTGTCACTTTCAAAAAAGTGACAGTGGACAACCTGAAAATCTTTTTTGACTTTTTCAAAAAGTAAATCAAATCTAACTTATCCTACATTTTCCAAAATATTTTATTGAAAATATTTAATTGCTAAAATAAAATGCATTCTAAGGAAAAGAACAAAATTATTCCAAATCATCATTTGCTTTGGGATTTGTGCCTCCCAATGACACTTCCCATTACTTGAACTTATTCCAAATCATCACTTGCTTTGGGATTTGTGCCTCCCAATGAGACTTCCCATTACTTGAAACATATATTTTTCTAATTCAAATTAAAGAGATTTGTGGTGTTAAAATACCATGAATGACTATCTAGTTAGTTAGAAATGCAGACCCAACATTTCTAGGGATAAATTATATTTCTTAGAGGGTATGGTACCTTGTCCTTATCCACTAAACGTAAGTAAATTTCCATGATTTTAACACTTTCTTCAACTATATTCATGCCCCCTTTACTACCTATAATAAGCATGGCTTCAATCTTAGCTTGAGTTTAAAAAAAGACTGGGAAAAAGAGCCCAGTCTTGAAAGCGTGAATGGTTGGTCCCTCATACCTAATAGAAATGAACTTAAAAGTTTATTCATTCATACTAAATTTATTTCCACCATAATCATAATGATTTTAGTTTGGCACAAACCAAGCTCAAGATGGGAAATATATGGCCCCATAAAGGTTACATAAAATGTTGGTTTGAGGGATGAACTAAGGAAAATTTGACATTAAATCTAAAATTCTATGATAGAATTTATAATTGAAAAAATAATATATGTTTGATTGGCTATAGATAAAATGGGCCTTTTTTAGTTCCAAAAGGACATTTTCGCAGAGGCCTCCAATTAGGCCTCCTTCAAAAACTTGCTTCCAAGACAAAACTTTGTCATTTTTATGCTTGAAAATGCCACTAAAAATATGAACTAAATTTATAATTGATGTCATTATATTGGAATACAATTTTGCATTTCAATCATATAGGTTGTTTCTAGATGACCCTTATGGATGATAAAGTTATGGAATAAAATCATCCAATGTCCCTTAAGAGGGATTTTTTTTTTTGGTTTAGAAATACAAAACCCCCAACAATGTTGAGACGGAGGGGGCTTAGTGGCTCTATCATAGTGATGGGACATACATCCACTACTTCTTTGTGTTGTTTCTATTAGATTGACAATGGTGATATCAATTGAGTGGCACATGGACAGAGAAGGTAAGAACCTGCCATCATGGGAAATAGTGTTAGTTCTTTGTGAATGGTGGCAGTTGGACCTAATATGCAAAAGGGAGAATGTGGGTAACTACTCTTAGTGGTGTCTCACTAGTGCATTATATGCATGGAAATGGAGCGATCCACAACTTAGTTTTTTTTTTGTTTTGTTTTTATTTGTTTTATAATGAATGGAGAGGGAGGTCGCAAATTTGACCCCCCTTCCCTCTCAATTTTTTTTTGTTTGGTGATCAATTTAAGGAGATGTTGTGGGTTTAAATCCCCTCAACTCTACATATATCCATATAAAATATAAAAAGCATCAAATATTCAGAAAAATAAAAGGGATCCTTGGGGCTTTGACCAGATGCCCAAGAGTGGTTCAAGTATTCTTCTCCTTATAGCTTTTCCTAGAAAATTTCTAATACAACCATATACCATTTTAACACTAGGGATTGAAATTATAACTAGAAATTCAAACTCATCCAATCACCAAAATTCAACAAAAATAACATTACAATAATTCTCACAAACAACTCTTATTCAAATTTTGAAATAGTGAGAGCACATGCTCAAACAATAAAACATGGAAAAAAAACAGTTATTAACTTGATCAACGATGGATTGAAGTGGATTGTTTGAGGTTCCTGCTTATTTGGAGGCCTCTTGTATATAATGTAGGGCCTTAAATATATTAACCATGAACTTGAACCCAACCCTTATTCTTCCATTACCTCCAATCTACATTTTGACAAATGGGGAAAGGAAAGGGGAAGATAAGGGTTTTCTATTTTTCAAAAACAAATATTCTTTATCAAATTTGCATGAGAGGGATGCATGACATGCCCTATTTTTTCCTATTTTTATTTTTATTTTATTTTATTTTTTTCTCAAATTTTGTGCAATATTAATAGAGTTGACTTTAACTCTTTATAAAGAAGTTGACTAAAGAAGACTGAGAATAAAGTTGGGAAATATGATTTCATAATGCAAAGTGAGGAACACCATTGAAGAGGTCTCAAAGAATCATGTGAAGATTACAAAATTGACAAACTAATATTGTGTCATCTAGGCCCTCAATCTTTTCTAGAACTATCTATCTTCTTAAACCCTAATTTACTGGTGGGGCCAAGAAAATACTCAAACCTATAAAGGCTTCCACATTGTCATACAATATCCAATTAGGGGAAAAGTTATTTTTGGAAAGGTATTGATGAGTACTTTGGTGATGTGGACAATTTTTTATATGAGATTGTTAAGTTTTATTTTGACTAACTTCAAACCCCACAAAATAGCTAGAACATCCCTCCTCAAATGATTTATATATTTTTGAAAGGTCTAAAAGGGTCACATGATGTTAATACTATGTAATTTGGCCATTTAGGAGCCATGCAATTTATGTCCCTTGTAAATTGGTCATATAAATTTAGAATTAGGAAATTAAAAAGATTATCCTAAGACCTAAATGATAGAACCATATATTTTCTATAAAATAAAATAAAATAAAACAAAACAAATATAATTTTATTTTATATTAAAGATCATGGTCATTCAAAACTCACCTAGTGACCAGTGAAAGGGGTCAACTTTGAAATCTTCAATAACTAAGTCATCACCTCATGAAATCTAAAATTATCAACCTTGGCATATGAAATTCTAATATAATAGGGTTTTAAGACTAAAAAATAATCCTGATATGACCTCTCATGAGGAGAAAATATTATGGTCCTGAAACTGCCAAATGAGGTGAAATTTAGCCTACATGGGAGCTGACAACATAATGCTTGTTACTATGGTATTAATATCTATCATGAAGACGTTTAATAAGTGATAGTATGTTAGGGGAAATTGTAACTTTGAAATCCATTTAGCCATACTAACCTTCTAATTGATAATAGATTCCTTCACAAACTAAAATTTAAATCCTATAATTGACTTGAACTAGGACCAAGAGTTAAAAATGATGATTAATGCCCTTCTAGTCCCTAATAATTCACTTTGTGCTTAAATGAAACTCTAAATGTAACTTGGCAATATTTTTTAATGGGAAAGAGACATAGTGATTATGAATTCTATCACATTCTTTGTCTAGAATTAGAGTTAGATAAGATACTTGCAGAAAACCTACTACTAACTTCATAATATATAAAATGTGAAACATCATGTTGAATCCAAAGTATATTTTCGGTTCAACATTCTTGGAATTAGAGAGGATATGAATTCCAAGGTAAGTTGAACAATGGGATCACCCATGTGATAAGAGAGAGAAAACTCAACAAATTTAATACCTTTTGAATTAATCGTGGTGGATGAGGGGTCCAAAATTCAACTATACCATGAAAAAAAAATAATGACCAAGGTTTTGTTGAGCAATGTGGCCTAAGTGACATCAATTGCTCACCTAGATTATGGCTTAATAGTGAGAGTCCAAGATTAAGGTGAACATTGGCTCAACACAAAGTTTGATACCACCTTCAATTCTTCGCATACAAATAAGAGAGTGGGGATATTTTGCAATCAATGACACACATGAGAAAGAAATCAGTAAGCAAACCAATTAGTCAAGGGAGACAAATATATGAAAATATTTTGTAAGATATGTAAAGTATCTAAAAACTCTCAAATGATTATTTCTATGTAGGTGAAAAAATGTTTCTTTGGAAATTTTATGTCATAGGTTTTGAGTAATGTATGATACCAATCATATAAGTAATGACCCAAACTTTGAATATTAAAATTCATAAATTATATGCATAAATTCATAATAAATGTCAATTAGATTTCATTAGCAATTGCATAGCCTACATGAGAGGTAAGTGGAAGGAATCTTACCTAGGAGTTAAATAATTTTTTATGCTTACAATGCCATAAAAATTGGACCATCATGCTCTAGTCTCTAATCATGTTGACCACCACCAACGTGTGGGGGATGACTCTCCATCCAACCATAGGCTTAACTGCAACATTTATTTATGGAACTAACATTTGTTTATGGAACTGACCACCCTTAAGTTCTCAATCAATTTCCTCTACCAATGTTTAATCCTTACTTCTAATAATTCTCCAAGAAAAGGATTCCTCACATCCTCCTCCTCACCCATTTAATAGAGCTCCTTCATCCAAAAAAGGAAAGAAAAACTACATGTACGAGATCCACTTATCACCATGCATTTTTATTTTATATTAACCTCTTCTTAATTTATTTTTTTCATAAATTTATCTTTGGTTATTTTTACCTTTTTTTTCATTTATTAATAAAGTAATTTCTTTTATTTATTTCTTATGATCCTTCACTTTATTTATTATTTTTATTTATTTATTTAGTATTATTATTACTTATTAATACGAGAATTACATGCTCCCCCTCTTCAAGGAATTCATCTAAAATTAACTTTTATTATGTATCATTTTCTTTTCTTATTATTTTTATAAATTTCTCCTTGTATCATTCCACATCGCCCTTGTTGAACACAAATACAAGACTATCGGCCAAAGAAGAGAATCAAATTTCACATGAAACATGAACACCATTCTAGAAGATCTTCTCAACTTTTAGAATCATGCTTAGTGTCATTTCAGTCTACCATAACCCCAAGGCTCCACAACTCATCTACCTAAGCAAGTATCCAATCATGTACTCCCAAGGATATCGAAAATTTGACGTAAAACCCCCCCACAAATCCACAACACATAGCCCCAAGCATCAAAGTCTAATACCACAACTCCACTAGCAAGAAACACTAGCCATTCTCTAAACTTCATTATCACAACTCCAATATCAGGAACTTAATCTTCTTAAGATGATCTAATACCCCGTTTAGAATTATACAAGGCAATAGAAACACTGAAAATATTAATTTATTCAATTTGTCAGTTATTTGTAAGGTGTTTCTTTATAGATATTCTCCCTCCTAGGTATGAACTCCCATGAAATCATCAAATAAACCATACCTCTTGACCCAATGGTAGATTTCCTATCAATCACCAACTCTCATCATTCATCAAATGCATCATAACATTATCATCTCATAGAAAATAATCCACATGCTAAGTCTCACATGTCATTACTAGAATACAACATCATTGATATTAAAATATTATGAACATTAAGAAACCACATGCTCATGTATGTCATCTTTAAACATCTAATCATAAAAATTACATGCACTTACCACATGCCATCACATCATTAAATACCATCATAATATTATAACATCAACATATCTTTATCAAAGATGTAGAATTACATCAACATCATAAATGGGACCACAATTTAATATAGCATCACAACATAACATCATAAATGATAATCATCTCGATGCATCACATGTAGAGCAAAAAAACACCAAGAGTGTTCTTATCATGACTCATTAACAAAATCAAATTCATTAAGTTTGTATAAATATTGTTTACCAACTATTACATTTAATCCAATAATATCATTTAACATCAACACTATGAGTTCCATGTTTTGTTCAAGATACCAATTGATTTTTTATAACCATTTCCTCTTCTTCGAACAAGGAAACTGACAATTTACATGGTCTCAAACATTCTAGGGCCATTTTGAGGCCTTAAAGGACATTTTTTTGTGGTAAAACTTTCCCACTTTGTAAGACCTTGTAATGATATTCTACACTTGGATACCTTTCCAGCGACATAATAATCACATCAATCAAAGTTTAGATGCAAAATGTATGCATCTTAGAAGTTGACATACCATGATTGACCACCATAATTCTAGAGCATGCCATATTAGCCTCCTTACTAATGGAAAATTGAATATCCACATGGGAACTATGAAGAAGACTTTATAAAGGTCAATTTGTAACACATGTTGAGGGTTGAATGAGTCAAATTAAACCCCTGGTTGGCTATCGAGCTATGTTATAACTAGGCTACTAGGAAGAAAAGGGGTTCCATTCTATTTTATTGCAATGTGTTCCATAGTAGAGTAGAGTAGCTGAGTGTGGATATGCATAAAAGAGGGGATTTTTTCTCTATAGCATCCCATGGACCACAGGTTTCAGGAAATCCATAGAGAGTGCCTTCTCCTTTATACTTGCATCATTTCCATTTTAGATAAAAGAGAGTAGAGAAACCTCACCTTCTAGTTGAGTTTTCTCTCGAAAGGGTTTTCCAAAGCATATCTTGGTGTTCATTATGGTTTGTTAGTGATTTAATTTGCCTATTTTTCATTTCCCACATATTATATATGGCATGCATAAACAACAAAAATAATAATAAAAATCTGGAATCTAAAAGGAATTAACCCTTCATATAATAGATTTCAATTTATTTTAACAAATATGTTGTGATGAATTGTCCAATGGAATATCCACTATAATTCAAATGACATATTGGTATTAGAGCAAGTTTCTTTAGGTATTATGTGGAAATTTGTAGGGGATCAAATCAATTTAAGCCAAAAGTCATATAAACATAGCCATGGTTGAAAAATCAGTTTATGATAACCCTTGCGATATGACAGAGGAAAGGTTTTTCCGACTACAAGGACAAGTCACAGATATAAATTGTAATATGTGCCTCCTCATGAAAACCCTCACCAATAAGCTTGGGCTATTCAAAGAATATGGAGGTTCCATCATAGATTTTAGTTTGGAGGGACAAACAAGGGATTAGCAAGAATTATAGAATTAGGAGTCCAGGAAACCTGAAAAAGAGCAACTAAGTTAAAGCATTACGAACCATTCAAAGTCTCTCTTTAAGATGGAAATTAGGGTGGATATCATGTTATATTAAGGTGAGACATATTCTTGAAGTCAAATCATTTATTGCATCAGTTAGAGGTTTATTGTAGTGTCTACCACATAGAAGAGGAATAGAAAATTTCATTTACTTGTTTTAAATTAGAAGGCCATGTCCCAACTTGATTAGAAAGACACATGATAAACCCTTATTCTGGAGGTGGATCCTCCCATATCTAAGTGGAAGGATTTTACAACTCACATGAATTCCTAATTCTACCCTATTAGATATGTAGAGGACTAGTGGAGCTGGTGGAATTATTTCAAGCGGAGACAAGGGTAGAGTATACAAAAGTACACCACATCATTCAGTAAGACAACAATAACACAAGGATCTTTCCCAAGAACCTAGATGTACTTCTCAAGTTTCTGGGGGGTATACATAGCCATCTGCAAAAGCAAGTGACATTTTTCAAACCTAGAACAAAGCATGAGGCTTGTGTACAAGCAAAATACTTGGAAAACCTGAGCCAAAAATAAGGGAAATCAAGTGGTTCAAAGTATAAGGAACACCAAGAGGCTTCCATGGAGGGGAAGAAGAAGTCGAAGGGGGGGAGAAGAAGAAGACTAGAGAAACCTCACCTTCCAACTGGGTTTCCTCCTGAAAGGGTTTTCTAGAGTATATCTTGGTGTTCATTGTGGTTTGTGAGTGACTATATTGACTCATTCTCTATTTTCCACAAATTATCTATTGCATAAATAAACAACTAACACGATAATAATAAAATTGGAATCTCGTAGGAATTAACATTTCATATCATATATTTCAATTTATTTTCATAGATCTATTGTGATGAATTGTCCAGTGAAATATCCACCATAGTTTACAGATTGTTCAAATAAGCATCATCATCTAGAACCTTGTTCTATGTATCCTTCCTTACCTAGGGAAATTTAGTGAAATTCAAGATTAAGTTAATATTGACCTTACTAGCATGCTATGAATCATTAATATCATAATTTAAATTCTCAACCTTTAATATCTTTTAATTAATAAACATAGTTACCAATCAAATGAGAACTCTAGCAAAAAAACATGAAAAAACAAGTTAAAAACGAAAAGTGTTGATGTTGGAATAACATTTTTTTCCACAGTCCATTTTCAACATTTTTTTAAAATGGCATTAAAAACCAATTTTTTTGTGCATAAGGCACCTTGAAAATGAAAAGTGTTGATGTTGGAATAACATCTTTCTTTTCAGGGTAAATTTTCAACATTTTTTAATAATGACGTTAAAAATAAAATATTATGACTCTACAAAAATTTAAATTTCCAACGATTTTCAAGCATGACATTAAATATAAAATATCATGTCTTTGAAAAGCCTTAAAATTCCAACGATTTTCAGGCATGACATTAAATTTAAAATATCACGTCTTTGAAAAAACTTAAAATTCCAACAATTTTCAGGCATGGTGCTAAAGAAAAAATATTTATAATTGTTTTCAACCATAGCATTAAAGATAAAATATCATGACTTAGAAAAACATTAAAATCTTGACAATTTTTCAACCATAGAATGAAAACTAAAGATTATGACTACAAAAAATCCTTAAGTTTTCAAAATATTTCAAGCATGACATTATGGAAAAATTTTATGACTAAAAAAACTTAAAAAATAAGCACCTGAATGAAAGAGTTATTATACCAAGAGTAATTTACTTTTAAAAGCTAAATGTATATGGATTTAAAATCTTAGCCTAAGACAACTTGATACATTGCAACAAAAAATTAAAAATCAACCGTTAAATTGACACGCAATGTAGGTGAACTTGACTCATTGTAATGAAAACTTAAAGACCAACCATGAAATTTACACATTATGGGGGTAGACTCAATTCATTATAACGAAAATTTTAAAATCAACTATCAAATTGCACATAATGTGATCGAGTTGCAAGACGAGCATCGACATGGTCCCTATAGAAAATAAAAAATAATAATAATAAATCAAAATAATAAATA